>CAIGRT010144315.1:0-11159 GCA_903798405.1 Fraxinus platypoda | reverse complement strand
TTATATAACATTTTAAGGGTAATTTCGACT
This sequence comes from Fraxinus platypoda, assembly GCA_903798405.1. Classification (NCBI taxonomy): domain Eukaryota; kingdom Viridiplantae; phylum Streptophyta; class Magnoliopsida; order Lamiales; family Oleaceae; genus Fraxinus; species Fraxinus platypoda. Next base: position 11,129 of record CAIGRT010144315.1, on the reverse strand, counting down.
TTTCAACCTTGGAAGGCTATTGTGGTGAATGGTAAGAATTTTTGGGCAAAATGGAAAATGGCATGTCTGACTTGGGCAAATTGAAAAGTACCCCGCCTAGGCACCCCTAGCCTGCAAAAAAAAAGGGGCAAGCAAAAGGGGAAGAAAGTATCACACAAAAGGAGGAAAATCTTAGAGAAATCAAGATCAAAACTAAACAAACTTCAAGAATCCGACTAAGGGACGAATTTATTTCTTCATCTTGTATTTCACATTGTATTTTCTCAACTATTGTGATGTATTCTTCTAATCTTTTTTCTTTGCTCTACTTAAATACAATGGGCAAAATATTTTTATGTTGGGATGAATGAGAAAGCTCGACCTAATTATATTAATTTCTATATTTACTTGTTAATGCATAAATGCTCGTGCTCTTGTGTTTTTACCCTTGTTTTTAGTGTATTATCATTATTGTGGCCACTATATGATTATGTCTAGTGATTTGTGTGATTATTGAGAAATTCTTGAATATTTTAGATCAAGATGGTAGAAACACTAAATTCTTATAGGAGAAAGAGATGTACTTCTAACAATAGGTAACCATTTGAGCTATTTTCACAAATATTTAATGCTATTTATTGTATTTAATCGACATAGAGATATAATATATTAAACTAATTGATTATGATTAATTTCACTCGAGAGAAATAATTAATCAAAATAGAAAAATTGGGTTTAACAAGATAAGTGAGCATTTTTATTAATTCGTTTGTGGAGAAATTCATTTAGCGACGGTCAAGTGGAATCATAAATCCCAACTCGTTTAAAATTCGGAATTTTCATCATTTTTATTCCTGCATGTTTTAATTAAACGTCAAAAATCATTTTCTTTTCACTTTCGACCTAAAAATAATTGTGTGTATTTTTTTCATTAATTTGAGTCAATTATCGTGTAATTGAAAGAAAAATTCTTTGAGGGATCGACTCGGACTCAACATCCATTTTATTACTTGAACGTGACCTGTGCATTTGCGATTTGCACTTTTTTGTGAACAATTACCAACAATGCAAACTTGGGTCCAATAGAATTTCTTTTTCTTCTTTAGCCCCTATTTGAGCCACATTATATTTTTCATTCTAATTCTTCTACTCATTTCCAATCACACATTCTTCAATAAAATAATATTTTACATGACATCAATAACTTTTCCTTCTTTTTCAACCACATATTTCCCATCACATCAACAAAAAAAATACATTCTCTCCACAAAAATGCCTACCAAACATAGGCTTAATATACGAGCCATTAGAACGATGATTTTGATGGCTGTAAATGGAAATTACCTTTAAAGCAGCAACTTCTCATGAACTGGAATCAATCTGAACATCCTTGTTCTGGCTTGGATTCAATCATTCAACTCTTTTTCTGCATCATCAACTGGAAATATCTCAGAGCTTACCATTTTTCTGAAAACTAGACAATTTTTACTTGTGTGGATTTTCTGTATTAGCTCTTTCTGTTTATGCTAATCTGCAGGAAAATTAGAACGCTTATTCCTTTCCCAAACATTTTTACATTATCAAAAGAAAGCTTAGTGTACACGCGAAAATTAATGACACTTGAAATGCAGGTTTTACTAAGCTAAATATGATTGAGCAGAGATCCATTAAAGAGAAACTCAGTACAGTAGAGCATGAAGCAACTCCACCCATAATTTTAACAGAAAATAAATGAATCTCACACGTAAATAATAATAATAAGTAAATGACTAATATGTCCACCAAAGTGTCACACCACGAACTTCACCTCCATGCTTCAACCCGTTCTGTTGGTGAATTTATCCGGGTAGTGATCCTTAATTCTTTGCTCTTTTCTGCGTCGATAGAAACATGAACAACTGATTGCTGAATAATCCTCTCACCTACTTTCTTAACATTTGAATTGCTCGATTGTCCCGTTCTCATTGACTGGTTTTTTGAATATGGGATTGGTTCACTTCCCATTGAAATGTTACCTTTTTCAAGTCTATTCATTTCTGTGTCAACCATATGCCATTTTCCACGGGGAAGGATATTCTTGATAGAACTAAGAAAACCATATGTACCATTAACAGTTTTTGATTCAGCTGGGAAGGAGTTTGGGTTGTAGTTTGATGGTGATACTTCTGAGACATTAAATTGGTTCTCTGTATTTACCCGATTGGCCACATTAATTATTGGTTCGGATGTGCCATCACGATCATCTCCATCAGAAGGCTTTAACTTAGAAGCAGGATCAGAAGGCTTTACCCGATTGGCCACATTAATTATTGGTTCGGATGTGCCATCACGATCATCTCCATCAGAAGGCTTTAACTTAGAAGCAGGATCAGTTTGTACCATGCAATCTTCTCTTTCTCTCAAGGTTTTGACTATCAAGGTCCTTAGAAAGTTCATTACTTGGACCGCGTACATCAATGCTGTCAAAGGATCTGCCATCTGAAGCTAGCAAATATTAGCATCGTTGAACCGAATTAGAGTTGAGTGTGAATGGAAAACCAAAAAACTTGGTGGAAAAAGACCTTTTTAGATGTATAGTATAAACTTTGGCCCTCAAGAATATTGAAATACCTTATCTAAAAGCTTAAGTTGTTAGGTAAATGACAAAACTATTTATTTAAATTTAGTTTCAATATCCCCTCGCAAGCATGCTGCACAATTTTCATTAGCGATTGATAGCTAAAATTAAATTTGAGACCTGTTTGACCTGACAATACTATGTTAAACTACTTCATCTAAAAGCCGTCGATGTTTCACTCATGTTCATAAATGGTTTATAAACACTCAAGACATTTTTATCCACATATTTCGAGAACCCCACAAGTACTACTCACTTTTCGACAACTCATTTCTATCTATTTATAATTTAAACTGTTTATAAACACTTCCTAAACATGCTTAAGCAACGTATTTTTTTACTTTTAGTCAACAAACAACCCACTATATTTCTGCTCACCTGCATCATATTTGGTGCAAAAACCATGGCAATATTACGTGCATTCATCTTGTTCAGATCTTCGAGCTGAGCGACATCAGCCATTAGGTTAATTGCCCAATCCAATAGAGCAGCATCAGTAGGTGGAAGGAGCCGTACAAGATGAGTGCACTCTTCTTCCGATTGAGCCTGCATAATCTCGTCTGTTGAGAGAGAGTCCAACACACCTCTTGGGAGTTCTCTGAACCAAGCCTGCAGAGCACCATTATGTGAAGTTGATGCAATATATAAGCTAAACGGTCGGAACTTCCCTAATGCGGTAGAGGCATATTTGGGATTAGACACATGCATACACCTCAGGATTAAGACAACCAGAACAATGAAAATAGAAAATAATTGCATTGAAGCTGAATAGTTCTCGTGTTTCACTGTAAATAATAGGCAGTTCTCGTGTTTCACTGTAAATAATAGGCAAAATATTCCCCTTTTAGCCCATACTGATAAATTATTTTGAAAACAGATTTAACAAAATGAATTTTCCATGTACAAATGAATTAACTATTTTGATAAAATATTATATCAAAGTATGCAGGCGCATGCATTACTGGTAACATTGATCAATCTTTAGATCTCTATCCAGTGAGGCCTGAAATCCCCTGAAGTGGAAGCCTTCATACAGGGACGCGTTAATAATTTATAATTTCATGAGTTAGTAGGTGATATATTAGCACTACATTTTGGTAAGCATTTACACAACATTAAAACTTCTGATTACTAAAGGTCTGAAGAAAGGATTCAGTACAATCAAGTCACGTAAAGTACCTTAATTAGACCTGCTAAACAATGAACCTCAATATTGTCTGGTACCTCCCCATTATTTAATTGTTCCCTGACAAACTCTTCCTGGCCATTCTCCGCGTTAATTCTGAAGATTCCTTCTGCCTTCAAATTCAAGTGCACTATATCAGTTTTTCCAGATTGGAAACAGTATCAGCATATAATGACTTTGGAACTCTGTAGTTATATATTTGTTTAAGCACAGTAAAAAGGAAAAAAGAAAACTAAGAAATGTTTACAATGTCATGATACCTGCAAACCACCTTGGGAGTACAAGCGTCTTTGCATCATCAGAAGTATTGTAGGCACACAATTACCTCTGGAGTCAAAAGAAAGTTGCATAGACTCTGTCGAAACTCCAAAAACTCTTGTACTGTCAAGAATAATATCCAAGTTGTCAACAGCATGAAATAAAGTCAGCATGTCGTTTTGTTATCTGACAAGGGAATTTTGCTGTGTACGATGTATATTTCATACGAATAAGAAAATAGGAAAAAAACAAAATTTTTAGGTTTTTCAGGCCTGACAATCTTCTTAAAATTGGAGTAAGCTAAGGCTAATCGTTTGAGGGATAATCTTATAAATTAAAAAATTGAAATAGCTGGTGTACTTATAAGAATGCAATTATAATCTTCAAACAACGTTGATCAAAATACTCTCAAACCACAGAGGATTTTATATTGAGAAGCTACGAAGATAAAATAGGAGGAAGGATATAATTTTCCTTCTACTGGTGGTTACAATTTAAGGTACACACCAAACTCTCCAAAGGAGAGCCGGAGAAGACTCCTGGTCAATGATGGACCTTAAAATATTACAATAATTCAAGTAATACAGAACAAGAACATGTATATGAAACAAAACATAGTGCAATACTTCTATGAAATTAAGTCTGAGGTTATGAGAGTTTCAAAGTTTATGATTAAAGATATGATGCAAAATAAAGAGAATCTACAAACATAGTTTTGAAGTTTAAAAAACAGAATTTTATGCACAATATCTCTTTCTTTTTGCTTCTCGTTTACTCAATTTCTGATAGTTAAACAAAATTGTATTCATATTTACAACTTATTCAGATGAAAAACTTTAGCCCATTTTCCATAATAAATCAAAAAGATCTTTGTGCCTCAGTAAAAAGATTACTCGCTAAACAACGATGTGAGCTTCTAAAAAGTGTCAATACAAGTACTTGAATTGACAACATTTTATATTTAGATGCCAGAATGGGGTAACTAAAAGAAACAACTGCTGGTTTTTCCTTCGTCTAGCATGTTTTTATCATTCATCAAGTTATGCAACTTTTACCACGAAAATATCAAGAAAAAGAACAGAACTGTACACTCTAACAAGGAGAAATTAACAACCAGTTCAAGAAAATTATTCTTGAGAAAAATCAAGGCCACGTGGTAATAAATGCAGCAAAAGAACAAAAGAAAATAGAAGATAAAACACAAAGATTTACTTGATTCAGCAAAGTCGTCTACGTCCAATTCATCAATAAAGTTTCGAATTATAAACTCCCTTTGCTCTCTCAAATGTTTCTTTACCCAATACTCGATAGACACACTCCCACAGCATGTGTTTTTTCTTCAATTCTAAAGTTTTCATAGAAACCAAAAATCCAGAGAGAGCTCCTTATAAGCACGCTCACATACATGCTCACCTTCCCTACTAATCATCTATTCCCCCTTTTTTTTTTTCTGATTTTTCAAATGAGAGACATTCAGTATCAAAATAAAACCTCATTATAAAGTTTAGAGGACTAAAAACAGACCTAGCACTGGGAGGCCTTCTGGGAACTTCAGGTTCAAACTCATCAGGGAGTCCAAGAAATCCATTGAACCTATCAAATGTTACATGGGCAACATGCCTAACATTAGTAGGCCACCCAATTTCCATTAATTCTTCAACCTTACAATTTTCAGCTGCACTTCTACAACCCGCCAAAGATTTCCTAAAAGCAGTCACCAAAGCAGCCAAAACAGACCATTGATCCTCCTCCTCTTCTTGTTCTTCTAACTCCTGTTGTATTTGAGTACTATTATTTCTCCTGAAAAAATCTACCGAATGAGTGTTAATAAGGGAATGCAACCCATCATCCACGGAGCTTGAAGGTGAAGCCATTTGTGGTGGTGGGGAATGCAGAATGTCTGTCATTTTTTATTTTTTTTCAATGCTAATTTGTGTAGTGTGTATGTGAAGATTGGGATTTATGGGTTTAAATGGAGGGAAAATGAGTGAATTTTAATGGGTTTTCTAGACTGTTTTGGTAAATTAATTTGGATTGTTAATGATGGTTGGTAGATTAGTGGATTGCTTAAGAGTAAACTAGAAATTGGATAAACAATATGAATTCTTGAGAACTAGGTTGAGTAGAGTCTGTTCAAAGTAAAGGTTTTAAGGAAGGTGAAACTTATGCATCATCATTCACTCCCTCTCCCTCTCTCTCTCTCTCTCTCTCTCTGCTCATTGATTATATGTTACATAAATACTCATTCTGTAGAAACTGAAGTTTCCCAGAACTATGAAAAGTAGAAACTATGAAGAATGTAAAACAGTAGAATCAAACTGAACTTCTTAAAATTGGTTTGATCTGAGTTTCGAAACTTAAAAACAATTTGCAAATCGAACTGAACCATTTATAAAACTAAAAAAATTACTGCTCATATAAAGAAATCTAATTCATTAGGTCCACTAAAATTCACTCTTCACTATATTATCCTAACTGTTTGGACTACTAGTGAGTAAAATGAGGCTTAGACTACCTTTTTTTTATGATAAAAAATGTGGGCACAATTACTCCGGACATCCCCGAAATGTTACAATCGGTCTAATGACCCAAAACAATGATTGAAGTCAATCCATAACAACTTCGTCTACACATTTAAACTAGCTAATGCCTTTGAACTAATCCATCATTAGCATGAAATTGATTATGTTAGGCAGCTTGCATTTTGGCAGCAAGAATTGCCAAAAGACGGGTGCCCAATACTGCTTAGAGTAGTGGATATTGCTGGGATACAATCTTAGACTTTATTCATATAATTGAATTTTGTTAATTGTGTTTGTTAAGTGAACTTTATATAGAGATTGTAAACAAATATTTATTTTTAAGTTTGTTCGCGAAGTAAATCGAAAACAAAACAAAATCGCAAAAAAATTGTTTGATTTGAAATTTTTTCAAACCGTTTTAAATAGTTTAAAAACACCCGAATCAAATCATGTTAACTCCTAATAGAGAGCGCGCGACGGGTACAAGATTGTGTTGGGACGAACGAGAATTATATGTTCATTTAATTTCCGATGCATGCACATCTTTTCATAAATATGCTGCGTGTATAATAGTCGAACTATTTCATTTAAAACCTAATCGCTTTGGCAAGACAGCATTTCGTGTTTAGTTGGGAACCCATACAAATCTCTTTTTGCAAGCAAAATTGATTAGTTAATGGTCCACCATCTGAAGAGGATTAGTTAGTGGAATTTTAAGGGATCAACCAAATAATCCACTTTCTTGAAAAAAAAAAAATAATAATAATAATAATAATAATAAATAACTGTCGAATAAACAAATCTCAAGGTTATGTTGGATTTCGTGGTATTAATTACCTTAAAAATAATGCCTAAATGCACATGGATGAGGTGTCTGTCTATTATATGATTTCAGACACAATATATATGAAGAATTATTTAACAATTTGGAATGACAGTTGGGAGCTGGGGCATTATATTCATAAACACACGTTAAAATGACAGGTTAACCCCAATTATTTTATATTTTAAATTAACACGTAATAATTAGTAAAACATTTGCTTGCTAAAAAATCGATCAAACTTCAATTTTTTTTCACACAATTAATTGAACCGATAACTTTTATTCACTTTTTCGTCACGAGTTCATAGACTCATCAACATTTATCGACTTTTAGCAACATCGCAACACAAATCAAATAACTTTTATGAGTTCAACAAATTCCGTACGATTATGTTCTATGCATTCATTACTAAAAGTGGGAGGCTATTTAAAGAATTAAATGGTATTCACAACAGAATTGGCTTGCACTAGAGCTGGTTGCTTTAACACTTCTTAAATAGTCTTTCACCTACAAACAGTTGAGCATATAACTCCAGCAATAATTTCATCTCAGCATGTATCAAACCAAAAATATTTTGATATGTAAAATGTCTGCCTGCTACCCAATAAAGTCTTATTCAACGTACCAAACACGTCCATTAAAAGTGCTTGAACTAAATCGTTGAGCAACGAGAATATGCTTTTCTCGTTGGGATATGGGATTTTTTTTTTTTACAAACATGCTACATGTACATTATTTTTTACATTAATTTTGACATCTTTTCACATGACACTCATCATAGCTTTTGATTTTCCAACACTGGTCAGATTTTGACACGGGGATGAAAGCCATCCTTAATGTAAACAAAAATGTACATCTAGGATAATTCTATTATTTTGTTTATTTTGACAGGGATGGGGTTCGGTAAGGGTTCAATAAAAATAAAAATACTATTTAACACTAATGGTGCTAGAGCAATAGTTTAAGTAACCACACTTAATTGGTTCAATTAAATAAATCTTATGACATTGATATTAAGTGAATATATCATTTAATGTCGTGCATTTGCCACCTTGACTTGTACTTAACACCAGTGGTATTGAATGATATTACTCATAAAAATATGATTAGAAATGATCGGGAACTAGTGGAGAATGTAACAGCTTTTATCAGCAAGCTGGTGAACTTGTGCAATACATTATCAGAAATCAATATCCATAATTGAGAAGAATATACAGATCATAAGTAAAGGACGGGGGGAAGATTAGAATGCAGTGGTTGAGCAGTTATGGAAGCCAATAACAGAACATGTGACTGAAATACACAATTGATTGTTTTATTAGCTCATAGTTATTGGTCTAGAACCAAACCCATGTGCCAATTTCCCCTTAAAAACAGCACTTGGAACATTAGGCAATTCCCATCTTTTGATTGAAATAAGAGTCTAATGGGAAGGATGAGCCTCTAGAAAAGGATAACAATATCAAGTACATTGTTATGCTGATACATTAATACGATAAAATCAACTGTTCAAGAAGCAGGTAACTGTTCAACTTTACTTGATAAAAGGAGTGAACTTACACCAGGTACAGCTATACCAAGTAAAGCAAGCTTAAAGCCGATTCCATCTGCAAACGATGTTGCTAATTTTTTCCCAGTAAGGCACATATTCCCTTTAAAAAAATTGACAGATCGCCGGCAGAATCACAGCTAACATCTCAAAGAGTTCTAGGTCATAAATCAGATGCATTTAACTTGGCAAACAAGATTATTAACTTAAAGGGACATGTAACTTGCACAACACAACATTCAAGTCATAAGCCACAAGGAGCTATTAAATACGGAATATCGAAGTGGATAATTCTCACAACAGCATATTTGAAGTAAATCTTAGAGGTTCCTCTGGTGTCATAAAGCTTCAGAATCCAACATAATCCACTACCAAGTTACATGAATCCATACCACTGCAAATACACAATTACTGTGGTCTACTAACGGGTTCAAGTGCTTCAACAGTGACTACACTGTTTCCCCTGATGACCTGCAGAACAAGAAGGAAAACCAAATTCTCAAGTTAGACCCGATCAAAAGGACCAATAACAATAACAGAAACACCAAAAGATCAGGATTGAGTAAGCTTACCACCATGCCAATTTCATTTTTCTCATTGCCATTCACTTCGTCAGTGTTGTCCACCACCAGGTTCATAAACTGATCAAAACCACGAAGTGTTCCAACCACCATCCGATTCGCATTCAGCTTGACTGCAATGTAAAATGTCAAATATTTAATAATAGGACAGAGTACAAATGGCCCAATGAAATAGAAATGTGGTGCTCAACAGCTACAAAATGGATACAAGAAGCATGTGAAGTTCACTTGAAACAGGTGGTGGCAATCTGTATTAAGCAATATGAAAAAGGACATGGTACAAGATTTAATTAGATAGAGGCTAGCCACAGACACAATGCTTATAATAAAACTAAGACAATTCTCCTATAACAATTTTTTTGCTGGACATCCTAGTAGTCTACCATTTGCATCAGATATCAGAGTTGAGCATGAGCAATTGAATTTACTGGGGAATAAATCTTTCTGCTTCTTGTCTGTGTACTTAGGAGGGTTGTATGAAAGTTTATAGATAAATGACCTGATATAGCCTATGTTTGGCCTCCATTTTTTCAAAAACTCATTTTTTTCAAAAATTATTTTCAACCACACATTCTTCCATAAAATAATTTTACATGTAAACCAAAAACCTTTTTTTTTTCTTTTTAAACACATGTTCTCCAAAAAATCACTATTCCAAAATATATTTTCTTATCAAAATGGGGGCCAAACATAGGCATAATTTGCAAATGCTTCTAAAGAGTCGTGAATAAAAATTGAACCAGGGACAATGGAGACATACAAAAATGAAGATCTCTAAATTCCTATTAATAATTCTTATGTACCAATAAAAACTGCATTAAATTACAAGCAATGTGATATTTCATTACCAATATTGAAATGATTCTCCCTAAGACTAATTTCACAGCCCAAACAAACTAATGACTTGCCACCATATGCAATATTTGTCAAGTTATGTCCTAGTGATTGGTGTAATTATCTAAGAACCCACTAATTCTGAAAGCATTGAGACAGTTGACAAAGACTCAGCCTAATATTGACACACATCACACAGCATAAGAATACAATTGAACTCCAAGAAACCATCAATTTGAAAAAGAGAATTTTGAGCCTGCACTGCTAAAGCCCCATGACATGGAAAACTGGATCATCCCAAAAGATGTGAAACCATGAAAAAATAAATAAATTCAAAAGCTTATATCCTGGGAAAATTGCAGTTGCTGTCCTCACACCTTTACTTCCTTTTGCAATGTTGTCCCCAACCCTTCATTTTTTGTGTCCGTGGACCCTAATGACAATTTAAATCTAAATATTCTATTAAGATTTCACAGCCCTCCATAAAAAAAGGGAGAGAGAGAGAGAGAACAAAAAAAAAATAGCCTTCTCTACAGCTATTTCAAAGTCACCACACTGCAGTGCCCCCCTTAGCCTCAAAGAAAACTCTAGCCTCACTCTACAAAATTGCAGCCAGCAAACAGATAAGGGTTATCTCATGCCAATAATGGCAGTCGTAATCATAATAAGTGCTGAAACATCCCACTTTCCCCTTTGAACATTTCTGGTTCACTACACAAGTAGCTGAATCAAATGAAGTTGTTCCTTACACCATTCAATTAGAACATTTAATTGGATTC
>CAIGRT010144280.1:0-12855 GCA_903798405.1 Fraxinus platypoda | reverse complement strand
ATAAATTAATAAAAATATAAAATATATGAAAGAACATTTATGAACTAGAAACATACTTTAATATGCTAGTTTACACATGGACACCATGTTTGAGATTTTAGACTTCACCCTTCTTCGTTTGTAGTCCTCGAGAAGTTATTGTTACTACCTTCAAGTTATTTGGAGGTCGTTAGGATAATTTTTGTCATTTTTCGTGTGCTATGTTCAATGTACTCGAAAATAGCTTTTAGCACGTGATTGAGTGTTCAATTGTATGTCAAAATGATGTTAAGAAATTATGAAATTTTACTTGAATGAGTTTAGAAAATAATGTAAAAATCTCATAAAATTTTGAATGGTCCAACTGAACTTGATTGTTAGGGGGGACACATTACATGGTTGAATTCCATTCACGTAAGCCACCCTCCATTTCTATCCTTCATTTTATTTTCATTTCTTCAACAAACCAAGCTAACTACCTTAACATATTTGTTTCCGCTAGTTGTTGAAACTTGTACTAGAATGTAATGATAATTTTACGAAAGATTGGACTAAACATATATTTTTTCTTACTAGAGTTGTATTAAAGTTATGAATTTGTGAATTGTTTATAAAATTATTTAGATTTAAATTTTGATTACCCATTATATTTTGTTACAAAAGAAAAAAGAAGAAGCGTGTTCAAAAAGCTGGTGCATCTTGGTGTAATGCACCAATAATAAGAGAAATTCAGGAAAATCAAATTCACTTTTAGTTTTTCAAGGAAGCAACTAGAACCAAATTGAAAATGGCTGATACTCGATGTATAATTCCAAAATCGACCCATTTATTAAATGAATCAAAGCCAAATAGACCGATTTTATCTAGTTGTGATTCGATTCCAAGAAAAAAATGCGCATCTTTAACTTGAAGGAATCAAATACACACTGGTCTCTTAAGCTAGCTAAACTCTTTTTTTTTTTTTTTGGTTTAATTTCATGCAATTATATGTAATTCTTAAAAGAATTTATCTGAGGGAGTACAACAATCGACCTCCCAACTCGACCGCCTTGTGGAGCTAGCCAAGCATTTCATATATACAATATATGATACGTTTGATAACGTAGACATAATTCTTAATCATACTATATTACTATTAAAGAAGAAAATGAAGTTAATTTTTAGTAGTTCTCATTCTTGTTGGTATTACATGTAAAACACATCTTCCGTGCAATGATATATGAGTAAACAAGACTTGTCATTTGTATGGTAGTGAAAATGTAGTCCTCGTTTGAGATCCATTTTTAAAAAAAATTATTTTTTTCAAAACTTATTTTCAATTACACATTTTTTAATAAAATAATATTACACATAAATCGACAACTCTTTCTTATTTTTTAACCACACATTCTCTAAAAAGTTAATATTCTAAAATACATTTTTTCTTTAAAATGGGCTCAAACAAGAGCGTAAAAATATCCTTGAGATAAAATGCAATGAACGATAATAAATACATGAGTCATGATACATGTACATTATTTTTTACATTACAGCACGCGATATCATCTACACCATTTGAATTTTGAAATTACATCAAAGCACCGTCGCCCTTCATTGGGAGGGATGTAAAGTTAGACGTACACAGGAATGTACCTTTAGCAAAATACTATAAAATACAGAGGGAAATTGCAAAAAAAGAAGTTATGGTGGGGCCCACTCTATCATCCCTGTTTTCATCATTTTTTGGGCACTATGAATAAAGCCCAACAAACAAAAAGGGCTCTCGCATCATCAAGTGGCCGAAACGGACGATCCTCTCTCTCTCTCTAGACTATACTACTCTTTCTACGATTTCATTTGTCTCTATTAGCAGTGTAGGTAAAGATATAAACAAGAAATATAAAGAAAAAAAAGAGAAAAATTCTTGCCTGTTCTTGTTTTTCGTCCTATTATTATTTTTCGAATCTTCCATTTTCTTCACAGCTCTCTTGATCTTCGAGTTCATTGCTCAATGGACACCATCTAACACTTTATGCATCAGGTAAATCTCGAGATTTTTTATACTGAAAAATATTCCCTGCTTTGATCCGCAAGAGTAAATATTTTTTCTTTCTTTTTTTTGATAGACACCATATAAAAATTTAAAGAAAAAAGAGAAAAAATTGTTGGGGAAGTGTGCGCGAGGTCTTGATCATGGCGGTGGTGGAGAATGCTGGGATTAGTGTGGTGACATCATCAAATCATGCCGACTCGAATACCCCGCCGGAGATTACCTCCGTGGATAATATCCACCCGCAGTTTACAAAGGCCACTGCTAATCTGAAGTCAACAAAACCCACCGATAACGGTTATCACCTGATACGGTCCAACGGCCATCAACATCAGCAGCATAGAACAAACGGGGATGGAGTCTCGAAAACTATTCTTAGCAGTAATCCGGTAGGGAAGAAAATGAATAGTGGAAATGATGGAGAAGAGGGGTTTAAGAGAGAGATGAGGGATTTAGCGGAAATGCTATCTAAATTGAATCCCTTGGCAGAGGAATTTGTGCCGCCATCACTGGCTGTGAACGGCGCCGGTGGTCACCACAGACTGATAATAGCCTCACCACATGAGGCGGCCGCTGGGTTCTTCGGGTATAATGCTAACGGTTTTGTAATGCAGCATCCTGTTAACTCAGGAGTTCAAAACGGGAATTCTTTAAGAAGGGTTGGTATTTTATCTGATATATTTTTACAGTTTTTCAAAGTAAAATCTTCTTTTGTTGAGTATTATTATTTATGGATTATTGTCTATTTTGTTAAAAAATATGCGGATATATAAAGAACGGGATGAGGAATATTTGACAGAAGATTATGGTAAGCAGTAATTTAATACTACTTGGATTGTTTGGATATCAGTAAGATCAGTACTTCGGGTATTTTTTATTCTTTTTCTTTTAAAGCAGCTATATTACCAGTTAAATTCTTTTTCCATATAGTTTTATTAACATTTGTTATAGGATTTAATTACAATATTTGGTTTTTTGATTGCGATTGTATGACGATTGATATACAGAAGAAAAATGGCTATGGCCATGGGAAGCGGAGGACTAATAGCAGAACAAGCATGGCACAGAGAGAAGATGTAATTAGGAGGACGGTATATGTTTCTGACATTGATCATCAGGTAGAGAGAGTTTAGGGTGTTCAGGCTTGTGTTATTTTAGATTCTTGATTCGTTCTTTTAAGGCAAATGATATCAAACTCTGTTTATCTTTCTTCTTATGAATATAGGTTACTGAAGAGCAACTTGCGGCATTATTCATTCATTGTGGGCAGGTAAAATGTGTCACTATTCCGTCTCAGTGATAGAATAGACTCTTTATTTATAATTTAGTTATATGTTCTAAATATATTTTCCACAATCACGCTGAAGGTTGTGGATTGTCGGGTTTGCGGGGATCCAAATTCTGTACTTCGTTTTGCCTTTGTTGAATTCACTGATGAAGGTATGTCAACAATCTGTTTGTTTGGTTATGCAATTTGGTGAAAACCTGGGATCATATTATATTGCATTGCATATCAAATGGCTAACAGAAGGGGCAAGGAATGCTTTGAGTTTGGCGGGAACTATGTTGGGATATTATCCAGTGAGAGTGCTGCCTTCGAAAACTGCAATTGCACCTGTGAATCCAACATTCTTGCCAAGGGTAGAAACTTGTGGCAATCTTTAATTACTTTGGACACGTGTCATAACTTGAATCAGTTAAAGGAATAGAAAACTAATGCCTGTTTTCTTTTCTTTGACACAGTCTGAGGATGAAAGAGAGATGTGTGCAAGAACTATTTACTGTACAAACATCGATAAGAAGGTAGCTCTGGAATTCACTAGCCTTTGGCATGTTGTCAATTGTGTCACACTTGCATGAGTATTTGCTTAATGCAGGTTACACAAGCGGACATCAAACTCTTCTTTGAATCTATTTGTGGAGAGGTTTGTAGCTGGTTGTATAATTAGTCTTGGTACATGTTTTTTGTAATTTGCCAATTCCATTTGATCAAATGCATTCTCTGACCTAGGTTCACCGCTTGAGATTGCTTGGCGATTATCAGCATTCGACTCATATAGCTTTTGTAGAATTTGTAATGGTAAGAACCACAGGCTTCTCACACTTTTATGCATGACTAAAAATGAAGTCATCTCAAAGTTAGTGTTCCCCTTTTGATAAAAAAAGATATTGCGGAGACAGGATTTGAACCCTGACCAAGCCGTGTTTGTATTTTTCATTGCACACGGCTTTCCCTATGTATACATCATTTGTTGTAGTATCTTTAAGCCGCTAATCACAAGCTACTTTTGTCAAATGAAATTTGATTCAGTAACTTGTGTTTCTAACTAAAGGTTAATATATATTGTCTTTGTACTGATACGAGCAGCCCAGTTTTGATTCTACGCAATCACTTCCTGACTGTGAAAGAACATTTCATCAGAACTTTTTTTATGATTTACCACTACTTTTAATACATCTGTACATAGGTTTTGGGAGCTCATTTTGATATCACATCACGTACTGTTTGTTTGTTGGTGTAAATAAACAGATTTTCTTTTACCTATTTGGGTGTCTCTCACCGTTGAATGTCTTTAGGCCCTACACCTAACAAATCATATATGCACTATACTTTTAGGCAAAATTTCATTTATCTGTCATTCATGTCTTGCCTCTACTATAATGTTCAACCATCCACATCCACATCCACATCCACTGACAAACTTCTATTTTTTCCATTTCCGTGATTATATGAAACATAGTCATTGTTAGTTTCTTACTTCAGCTAATCACCTTTGTCTCATTTAAGAACTTAATCTTTTTGTTCTTACAAATTCCTTGTTATCTTTTGGTCTGCTTCTTTATGTTGTGCAAATGAAAATTGCTCATTTGAAGTTAACCATTCTCACCAATGAAAGTGTTGGAGAAGTGAAGTTTTACTTTTTGATATGCTATTAGACATTTGAAAAAAGTTTTGCTTGGCATATCTAACCTTGTGACTATTGTTGGTGCTGAAGGGTGCAAACAAACACCTTAAAGCATTCACTATTGGACGTAATACTTTTTTGTCTCTTTTTGGCAAAGGCTGCAAGTGCTTTTATATGGAAAAATCTGATTGGTTTAGAAAGGAGTTTTGCAGATGTATCTGTCTAACTATACCATTTTAATTCTAGCTTCTGTTTTAAGAACATGTTGTGCTATTCAGCCCTTGTTTGTCATCCATTTTTTCAAACCTCTTTTTTTTTTTCTCAAATTCATTTTCAACCACACATTCACATAATAAAATATTTTGCACGTAAACCCAATTTTTGCCTACTTTTTAACCCCACGTTCTTCAAAACCTCGCTATTCTAAAATCATTTTTCCCAAAAAACTCTTTTTGATGTTTTTCAAACAGGGACTCAGCACTTTTCTTTTTCTGGATTAAAAGTCCTTTCCTATTTCAGATAAAAGTAAGGGCTTATGTACCGATGTGCTTGCTTGTCGTGGTGGCGTGTATTGAAGACCTACCAAATATGAATGTTTACATCAGGGTTTAATTATACAATCATGCTACATGTATATAATCATTCACACAATCCTTTACACCCCTCTGACATGGAGGGGGGTCCCACGTAGAATAAAATATTCGCGCACACTGTTCATGTGAGAGAGGTGTATGTACACCTGGTGTACAAATAGCTTTATCCTTAATTATAACACACACTTGTTTGTTTTGGATGTATAGTTAAGCGTGCTAGGGCCTAGGGGTTAAATAGGTGTCCATGAGCTTTTGTAAATTGCATTACAACTGATTTGATCATATTACAAATGGTTGTAATATTATATATAAATGGTATTAGTGCTTGAACTTACAAGATATTTAATGTCTGGTGAAAGGACAATTGATATGCCTGTTATCCTTTTCTATTTCTTGAAGACCTCGTAATTCCTGACTTCTTGTTCTGTCTTGGTTCTGATTCACCATCATGGAAATTTTCATGTTATAAAAGGAAATCTTGCATTTTGCATAGTGGATGCGAAATGACATTTTGAGGTCCAGCCATGCAGTAACAAGCTTAAGTCCTGCAGCTAGACTATTTGAAGCATGATTGTAAGACTTGAATTGCGAAAGCAACCACTTACATGTTGTATTTGCTATTAGCTCTTGAGCATCACTACAGGCCTCTCCTGTCACAATGATGGACTGAAGTTAGATACTTGTTTATGTGCTTGTTGCATTTTATGAAAACTATTTTTTCGATTGCGTCAGGTCAGATAGATGCCTTAACAGGACCCCCCCCGTAATGCAACTAACCGTTTTATCAACGTCTTTTGCTTTTTAGTTTGTGGCATGCAAATAGGATCCATCATCTGCTGGAATTTTGCTTCCACATATTTGATTCATTTTTGGTTTGCAAAACCTTTCTCTCAACTCCATATTTTATATTTTTCTTACGTGTCAATACTTTGCCAAAACATTTATAAAATCTATGCTATTTTCAAAATGAACTAGTAATAGTAATTTCTGGAGCACTTCCAATTTACGGCCCACATCACGTGGCTCTTGTAACATGGCAATATTCTGGGTTGTCAACTGAACTTCAGACCCTATTCTATGTAAAGCAAGTTTGCATCGTAACGTTATGCCATCTACATCATACAGCTCTTCTCCCTTTGGGTGATAATCAAGCTGGTATTACGAATCACCATTATGTCAAAATCTTGTTTGAGGTGTCTTAACTTGGATGACTTTTTCTTTTCTTTCTTCTTGGGGAGGTGGGGTTGGAGTCCCTTCGTTTTTTTAGACATATGATTCAAATCATTACAGTGATAATTTTTATGTATTTTCATATGCAGGCTGAGAGTGCCATTGCAGCTCTTAATTGTAGTGGTGCAGTCTTGGGATCACTGCCGATAAGGTTGATTTCCTCTGTTTTTCCCCATCTGTTCACTATATACTTCTCTTAGAGCATCTTCAAGAGACTATTTTTAAGGAACATCTTGGTCATAATAGAGAGCATCTTTAAAGAGTAAAATTTTTATACATTCCAAAAAACTCTTTATTTTTTACTGAAAAATTTACTTATTCCAACAATCATTTATTATTTTCCCTAATTTTTAAATTAATATATATTTTCTAGATGTTAATAGCTAAAATATTCAATATTATATATGGATAATTTAAGTAGTGGAGCATTGAATCACTCTCTGTTTTGGAAAGTTAAAATTAATAGTCTCTACGAGCTTAATTTCAAGGCTTGACTTCTCACTTTAAAGAGTCTCTCGGAGACGCTCTTACCATAAAGTGCCTAATCTCTTAATCATTTACATTTTTGCAGGGTAAGCCCGTCGAAGACCCCTGTTCGACCACGATCACCTCGTCAATCCCTGCACTGAAGTGCTTGTCGAGTTGCTCTCGAACTAATCTTCCGATCAAGCACTCTCCCTATATAACATACATAAATAGATACCAGTACTTTGTGGCATTTATGTTTTTGTGTTTTTTTTCCCTTTGCATCTCAGCTGGGTCTGTTTCACCTGCAAGGGATAATTATGGTTGTCTTTTTAGCTTGTAGAGCAGGATCGTTTCTGAGGCTTAACTTTGGTTAATTGTGTTGCACATTATATTGAGTTGGATAGGCAATGCCTCCAAGTACTAATACTGTTCTCTGTTTCGAGTTAAGAAACTTGTACGTTAAGTCTTGTCAATTCTATGCGAGTTAATTGTTATGAATTTCTCTATTTTCTTCTTTTTCCAGGATTATGTTGTCAAATGTGAAAACCGTAAGGTGTTTTTCAAAGTGGGTAAGATAAGACTTTCCATTGTGGCTGGAGAACAAGAGTCATGTTGCCAATGCTATTGTTTCGTGTAGTATTGAGAAACAATTCTGTGATTGATTCTGCTGCACATCCTTTCTATCTCTGATGGCTGTCCAAGTTTGATTCGTTTGGCATACATTTGACGTGACTGATATACCAGATTTTTTTTTTTTTTCATCATCTAAATCAGTTTATGGATTCAACCACAGTAAAAACTAAATAGTATTGCTTGGTTGGCTAAGTTTCCAAGTGCTTATAAGCCTGTTCAGAGGAACCCAAGGAATGTGGCTTAAAATAAATAACAAGCAAAACAATGGCTAGTTACACGTCTATCGGTTAAAACATTCGTACGTAGTCATTTATATATCTGTAAATTTTTTTATGTTGTCGTGTATGTATTGTATAAGTTGAAATCAATTTTTTTTTATTTTTATGTTTAATGGTTAATGTAATTGTAGATTTATTGACAGAATTAAAGAGCTGTTTAAAGGAAAATCCAGAAAAATTGGAGCAGCATATTAGAGTTCAAGTTCACCTTTGATTATTAGATTTTTTTTTCCTTCTATTCTTGAAAGTCTAATGCTTACAATCACAGCAATAAATCAAGAATAATGCAATGTACAAAGTGGTGCTAGGCACTAGGAACTCATCGTAATTTGGGTTGTCTCTTCTTTAACTGGGCTAATACGATTAACCCCGAGTATCACTCAGTTTATTTTTGTATGTGTTTAGAATTCGAATGATTCGATCATCCATAATGATTTCCATTTTTGTACTTATAATTTTTATTGGTTTTTCCCTTTTCAATGAGACGACAGAATATTTCCTTATAAATAAGCTTATGTTTGGTGTCCATTGTTTTGAAACTCTTTTTGCTATAGAATCATTTTCAACCACATATTCATAGAATAAAATATTTTGCACTTAAACCTAAAATTTTTTCATACTTTTTAACAACACATTTTCCTAAAAATAATTCAAAACTCATTTTTTTTTTTTTTGGAAATAATGGGTACCAAACAGGGCTAAATGTTATTTATTTTCCTGCAAAACATATATTATTCTCGAAAAGGTCCGTCTAAAGAATTTACAAATTCCAAACAGGACACAGGTGTTTCAAATGATAGCGCAGTAACAACTATTTGAAGGAAGTTTGGCTATTGTGATATTGATCTTAGGTAAATAAACGATGAGAAGAATGAAAAGTCACAAGTTCTTGGCTTGCTTCGTATTTTCTGAGTAATTCTTTTATCTTTCGAAATATAAACTGAAGATGAATAATTCTCTTGCAATTTTTCCCTTCAGGTTCAAGCACTGTTTTAGTTTTTTTTTTCCCCTACCCCACAATCCAGGAAATTAAATAGAACTGGAGTTCATGTGGCAGCAATGGTGAGATGTCAAGGTGGGTGGGAAAGCAGTCCACTGGAGTTTTTGCAAGAGGCGTTGGTCATGGCATGTGGTTGTTCGCAATTATCTATAGAGTTTGGGTAGCTATTATAGTGCCTAGCTCGAATATTGTGGATGCCTTTATAGTTCTCTGCAGCCTTGTAGCTCTTCACATTTTGGTTTCCATGCATGCTCACTGTTTGGTTTGTAGACTTCAAATGCTTCATTCAGTACTCCAAGGTTCACTTTATAAATGAAGGAATGGGAGTCCAGCATCTCCAAGGCTTCGTTTTAATCTACCAAATCAACTGTAACAAATTTTTAATTGGCACAATCTTTTTCTACCTTATTAATCTAATTTTTCTTTCTCTAGGTTCGACTTCTAGTTTTGTTTTACTATGGAATTTTGATCGATGGAAATTCACCGGTGTACGGTCTTGTAGATAAGTAATGGAGTGATAAATAGAGTATCGTCCCACAAAAAACTATGTATCTAATCGAGTTCTAACTAATTTTAACTCTAATCGAATAACCAAGTCTTAATTATTAAGTATTCTAATGAGCAACTATGAAAGCTTTTGTAAGATTAGGTTAAACACGCACTAAGATTTTGAATCCTCTTATTAGTCCACTTTAATACAATTCAACACCGCGACAATATTTACTTGTTCTTATTGATTAATGTTTCTATTTCATTGATTAATTTCTCTTAGAGTAGAATTAAAGTTATTGTCTCATGCGATTTTCCTATATCTTTATGAAAGATGTGAACATGAAAACATGCATTAAAACTCTAGAATACCCAACACCCCAAATTTGAACATTTGTTCATACAAAACTAGCTACTTAACACATAAACAAATAATAAATAAATTGTTAAATAGCTTGCCATTTTGCCTCACTATTGAAATCACTTGAACAACTCATAAACTACCTCCAAGTCATGTTACCAAAACTAATTCATCCACTTATTCAATATTAGATCGATGTGTTTGTGTGCATAGTCAATTCAATCACAATAAACTTCTTGGTTAATTTTCAACCCTCAATGGTCAAATATTTTCTTACTCTTATAAGATTTACACCCCTAAACTTGTTCTTTATTTTTTTTTCTCTCTAGGCGTTAATTCTAAAGGTTGAATTCTCTTTACTTATTCCTTTTCCGCGCAAGTTGTGTTGGGTTTCATCAATGATAGTCGCTACTTCAATTTGTGATAATTCTCCCTAAATTTGAGTGTCTCAACTTCCAGCTTTACCTAAATAATTACCCTCACTAGAAGTTTAAATCCACAAGTAAATATCCAAGGCTAAACCTGGCAGAAGCAGTGCTTATAATTGTATTGACATTGCTTCAACACACTTTGGTGTATTTTTATTTTCATTGTGTCACTTTTTTCTGTTTTTGGGATATTTTCATTAGTTCTCGAGGGTAGTGACGCTCTATATTGCAGGCAACCTTATTTCCTTGTAGATTATCTCCTAAAAATTGGTCTTGAACAGAACCAAATTACTCAAAACTAACTTCATGCAACAATTTAGGCAACGTTTTTCCACATGCCTCCTCTAGTGCAATGCCTTGTACTTTTTGGGCTAAGTAATTGGGATCAAAACTACTAGCGTGTGGACATTATCTAGGTTTTTCAGCCAAAAACACTTCACACAATATGTTCAAGCACGAAATCACCACATTTCTTAGTAGCTTCTAACATTGGTCCAACCAGCCCAAACTATCATTTCAAATGGTTTTGGAACCACTTCAAAGATATTAGGTGATTAAACATGACTATTGTGCTCAAAATGTATCGAACCCAACAAGAATAAGCTTCAAAACATTCCTAGTTTCATAACCTATTAGTAATTCAAAAATCACAAGTAATTTCAATAATATCAATAATAGCTAGCAAGGCTACCCAATTCACACAAGCACAAACTAATAAAATAATTTTTTTGTATTTTCCATATCTATTATGCGGTAACATGAATGCATGCATGCACAAACAATCAATTATTAAAGAGATCTTTAATAAGCACCACCCCCAAATTGATATTGTACATTGCTCTCAATGTGAACAATTATAAAACTATTAGTCAATATTAATAAAAGAGAGATATAGAGACTCGAAGAGAGATGTGTCGGGTGGTAGATGAAAGATGTTAAATCATTCCCTTCTAATTCTCCATTTTTTACGTGCTGTTGGAATGTCATTATACCTTCAATATAAGAATAGGATCATATCATATATATTAGAAGTACGCAAAAGATATAAGTTTAATGCGTACCATGAATGACAATTGATACCAAAATGCGCAAAGATATGCATGAATGGAGTGAAGCGAACATAAGAGTAAAAATATAGTATGAAAGCTATAATGTGGTGTATAATGAATAACAAGAAGTTTTTTGGACGAACCTGGTGCCCATAAAGCGTGCCACATGTTTCTTATACTGTTTTTTACTCAAATAAGTTTTCTTTTTCTTTCTCTAGGCCTAATATCGACACAACGACCCTTTTATTGTAAACTTTAAATAAAATGTGCCTATCATCTAATACAAATATATCAAACTATATGCAATGCAAATACTCAAAGCATAATAAATAAAAGGGAAGAAATTTGATTGCCTTCCAATATGCGCTTAATTTAAAGTCTTTAGCTAGACTTTGTGGAGGAATTTATCATGATGTTACAAAACGGACTTTACTAGCAAAGCAATATACACAATGATTGGCATTGCCAACCTCGATTTTCCTCTCTTGAAGAGCTCCTTTTCATCCATTAGAATTTCAATGGTTTCACCTATTCCTTTCCTGTGTGGTCACTTTTTATGATCTCTTCATCCTCAACTTTCTAGCTTTCCTCATCATAGGATGGTTCTCGGTAATGGCATAAATATTGAATTTCTCTTGCTCATAATCCATCCTCAAGATCAACTCGTCTTCTTCAAAGTCCATAGCGGCCAGACTCGTGGATAAGTTTGATCAACCCAAGATTAGTGATATATCCTAGTATTCTTCTATGTCTAAGATAACGAAGTTCGCTGTTGAAATTGTCCACCTTAATGAGCATGTTCTCAACCGCTCCTCGAGTGTATTTGATTGATCGATCTGCCACTCTTCAAGATTATTGATACATCACATTATTCTTTTTCTCTTCTAAAGATGAAGAACAATGTTGAAATGGTTGTACAAATGCTAGTTTTTATCTCAGATGACTTTATCGGATTATTTATTTAGTAATTAATGTTCGGGCTAGATGTAACATTTTCAAATCTTTTAATGCTAATTCGTGTATGATTCTAAGAGATGTTTATCTGATTTTCTCCATTTCATGCGTATGTTATACACTTTCTCATGGCCGTTTATTTTGTGTCTTTCCGTATTCAATGGCTAAAATTGCGTGACATTTCGGGTGAAAAGCTTGTTGGGATTCGATGGCTATGGTGGGCTTCCTTTAACTAAGGATGTAAATCTGGCTCCCGACTTGACCCAAAAAAAGTCAAAGTTGGCTCAGCTCGTGGCTCGTGTCCACCAAGCTAAGGCTCGAGCCAAGCTTTATTTTAGGACAACGGCCCGAGCCTGAGCTGGCTTGGTGGTTGAGTCATACCAACACCGGGCTGGCTTTTGTGACAGGCCAAAAATGGCCCATGACACGAGCCAATTGTCACGCGTTTTCTACAACGT
>CAIGRT010144278.1:0-11740 GCA_903798405.1 Fraxinus platypoda | reverse complement strand
ATAATAAATTGATTTAATAATTCATTAATTCATAAATAAAAAATTTAAAAACCTGAGTCGTGAAATTTGAAACTTGTTTTTGTATTTTTGAAAATGTGTAAAGTAAATACCTTATTTATGTATTGTTCCCTTTTTAAAATGGCAAACTAAACACCTGAGCCATAAACTTTTCCCTTCCTTAAGTCCATTTAATTTAGCTGGGCTTCAACATTATTGTTTTGATCATGAAATTTACAAGAATAGCACTCATTGGGTGGAATAATGATTTCACATGATTATATCTGTTCTTGATAATTGTTTAGCACTTAGGATGGTAAAAGAAAACTCGTTAAACTCGATGCGAGGCCCGTTCAAAATGAAGCGGGTATTTCCCACCTAATCGAATACACGGGTCATGGACCTAGGATGGGGGAGGAGCGGGTACGGGGAATATAAATCCTATCCCGTTTAAAGTTCATTTCAAAATCTAAATTTTTTATCAAACAAAAATAAAAGAATCATCTAAGGGAAACATGAGTTGTTCTACAAATTGAAAAAAGGTAATGATATCCACCAATTAGAAGACATTAAAAAAATAATAGCAAAAAATAAATGGGACGATAAACGGAACAGACCCATCTTGCCTTATTGGGTATAGAGGCGAGACAATGAGACAAAAATACCCAATGATTATCCCGACCCAACTCATTGTCACCCCTATTAACACTTATATTGCCAAATGTCATCTCATTTTGCAAGAAGCTACATTAGTACATTACAACTCGCGTGGCTGCTTGGTTGCTCGTGACCTCTCCAACCCCATTAGGTGTAGAAAATGCCCTGTGCCTATTTTCTTTGATTTCTAAAGTCCATTTAGTCACTGGATTGGGCTGGACTTCTTCGTTGTTGTTTTATTACTGGAGTTTTACAAAACTAGCACTCATTGGTCAAAAGATGATTTTATACCCTTCTGTATATATATTGGGTTTTGATGAAGTGCGAAAGAGGCACACACTAGGTGGTCAAAAGATGATTTCATACCCTTCTGTATATATATTGGGTTTTGACGAAGTGCGAAAGAGGCACACCCTAGGTGGATCGACTCGACGTTGGCTGCTCAAACAGTCGAACCCCAGGCCACAATACTCTCATTTTCTCGCTCGCTATCGGGTTTCTCTCCTCTCTCCCTTAGCATTATGCGATTTCTTCTTCCCTCCATTTTTTAGTGAATGTTTCTAGTCTTCTCCGTGGCTACAATGGTTGAATTTCTGTGTTGGAAAATGATTTATGATTTAGAAGACCGTGAGCATCAAAGTTTTGACATCATACCGTGATCAAACCACACATCAAACTAAGCTTGAAGCATCATCCCAAAATTTTAAACGAATTTTATATGATTAATAGAAAATATATTTCAACTATCAAGTAACCTACAAGAGTTTTTAACTTTTAAGGAATTCCATTTTTGATAGAAGATGATCGATCACCTTGTGATTTCTCCGTTACATCTTGACCTCCCCACTTCCGCATGCGCTCTGTTGTTTGCTCAACCTACAATTCGTAATTTCTCAATATGAATGCAAGATGTTTTGTATTTCAGGTAAGATTATTTTCAATCTAAATGAAACTAAGAAATGTCGAATAATCCGTAACATCATCCTACATGTGTGCGCGCAAGCATCCTCAACATGTGAAAGAAACATTTACGACTAAGGCCTCGTTTGACAACATTATTTTAAAACTTTTTAATTCTCGTACTCATTTTCAACTACACATTTACATAGTAAAATATTTTACACGTAAATCCAAAAATTCTCTCTACTTCTAACCACGCGTTCTTCGAAAAATCACTATTCAAAACTCAATTTTCTCAAAATAATGGTTGTCAAACGGGGGCTAAATACAAGAAACAATATTCCCAGTTATGTGAAGAAACAGTTAAACAAACCTCCTTGCTCCAATTGGTTTTGTAAAGTACCAGCAGCAGCAGCAAGGTCTGCAGAGCTACTCCAGCTATCATGCCACCCCATAGTCCCTACAAAGAAATCGATAGCATAGGAATTGTTAAAAA
This sequence comes from Fraxinus platypoda, assembly GCA_903798405.1. Taxonomy (NCBI): domain Eukaryota; kingdom Viridiplantae; phylum Streptophyta; class Magnoliopsida; order Lamiales; family Oleaceae; genus Fraxinus; species Fraxinus platypoda. Next base: position 9,690 of record CAIGRT010144278.1, on the reverse strand, counting down.
CGAATTCAAATACAAATTTCGTGGAAAATTAAAATGATGAGAAACTGTGTAATATTATACCAAGAAAAAAACCACCTATAAATGTAGGAGATTAGTTAAGATTCTTTTATCGGTTTTCTTAAGAAGAGAAAAAAAATATCAAGGCTCGTCTGACACAAAATTATAGGATTGTGATCAACAAAGTGCATGGTAGATATACCAAGTTATAGCTGCAAACTTGATGGCAAAGGATTAATCAAATTCTTAGAACTCTGATTCAAAATTCTCCCTCAACTCATCCTTTAATGAGGAATTGCAAAATCATTTTTGTTTCTAGTCTTTTTGGGATCTGGACTTAGATGAGGAAGATTTCTGACTAGAATCGGACTAAGGATGCACATTAGCATAATGATGAGGTTCGAGTAAAAAATTTACTTACCATCACTCCAAAATTAGCCACATAGCCAAGAAAATATCCGAGAGGAAGACCAAAGATGTAATAGCAAGCCAAGTTGATGTAAGCTACTAGGGCTTGCCACCCACCTCCAATGGCAACACCTGCAAAATGCCTCGAAAAATGATTAAGACAGAAAGAAAGGAAACAGGATGGTGTATACCGTTGAATGACATTATATATAATTGAATTGATACCTGATATAACTGGTTGGACACTATTGAGAAGCATTGTAACTCCAAGGAGGACTGAAAGGCGAGCAACAGCACGTTGCATTGGTTCGCTATGAGTAAAAATAATAGCAAAATGATTTCTTGTAGCTAAGACAATAATCATGCACAAAATCCCAATCAAGAGCGATTGAAACACTGTGACATAAACAGAATATTTGGTTGCTCTTGGATGTCCTAAGCCAAGCTCATTTGAGACTCGAACACTGGAATAGAAAAAATCAGGCAGCAAAATGGTTAGGCATAGTAGACAATAAAAAACAAAATCAGCATTCAATGTAATTAGAGAGAGAAAAAAAGATATCCAAGGAGTTTCAACATAATTTTTTTAATGGAAAATGTTTCTTCTTATTTATTTTTCCAGATTTTGGTTGATGCAATGAAAATACTTTCCTGCTAATGGTGGTGGATGGAAATTTCCAGAAAATGTTTTTGTCAAAACGAAAGAGAAGTGTTGATAAGCATCTTCTGGCTTTTTACCTTATAGCAGCATTGACTCCAATAAACAACATGCTTTCCCACCCATCAATGTTCGTGCTGAAAGATTCAACCAGAAGAAAAGAATAGCGTCAGAAAAGAACAAATTTCTAAAATCATGACACTAGTGAAACATATCTCAAATTTCCAAAATCATGACACTAGGAGGCCGTAAAAAATGGACTTGTTAAACTCACCAAATGGTAAGGGAACCAACTGCAGTTACGGCATTGTCAAAATTTCCAGCTAGTACAACGATACTCATCATGTACCATATCTCGAGGCATAGCATGACTGCAGATGCAAGGGAGAGTCTCACAAAGGCCCATAAATCTTTAAATGCAGCCCATGAAAATCCCTTCCAACCATCCTTGCACCAACCAACCACATAACCAAATTGTGCAAAGGCCGTGACCCAACTTGTAAGGTCAAATGCTACAGATGCACCAATTGTTCCCCAGCCGAATACATAAATAAATAGCCAACATAGAAAAGCTTGTGAAAGCAATGCAAATGCTGCGATCCAAGCAAGCACGAGGACTTTGCTCTGGGCTTGAAGAAACTTCTGAGTCGGAAAAGTGACAGAGAGGGAAAACAACTGAGGGGCAATCAAAAGTGTATATACTCCTGCAGGATTTGCTATGGCGTCCTCTTGTCCAAGAAGTTTCAGAATTGGGGTTGCAAACACATAGAGTGGCAACAGGAGAACACAAGTGGCGAATAGGATTATTATCGAGCGTTGCATGTATACACCAAGCATATGAATTTGTCCGGCACCAAATGCCTGACCACATAGTGTCTCAAGGGCACTCCCCATACCGAGCTAGAAATATTGCAAAATCCATATCAGGCTTTGCTAGTTTTTGCCTCAAATGTCAAGATTAGGGAAAGTCACATCAACCACTAAATCTTGAAATGAAAGTAGTGTATATGACTAGAACAAAAACGGGAAACTTGAAATTTTGACTTAGGATTCCCATCCAGAACAATTCTTAGTTTTGGGTTTCTAAAACGTGTCTGTTAACATTATCCTTTTTAAAGTTTCCGTCCATCATAGATGATGACAAGAACAAGAACGCTCAATGGCAAACACATAATATTTTATTAGACGAAGTACTTGTTTGATAAAATGTTACTAAAATTTGATCTAACTTCCAACCAGTAAACTTCAACTTTAACTCCACATTTCTTGAATCCACAACTTTTCTCAACTTTTCAAACACATGTTTCGTCACTTTTATCAAAATCTGCTAAAACTCAGTTACAAAGGCCATTAGAGAGGTAAAATAACCCACTTATATGGCAGATAAACAAAAAGATATGTCCTTATTCTTTCCCACTTTCTTTTGTCTGCGTAAAAGCTCTAAAAGGCAATTATTCTTTCCCACTTCCTTTTGTCTGCGTAAAAGCTCTATAAAATGCAATTAAATAGTTCCAGATTCATTACAATCATTATGAGCATCAAAATCAAAATTTTTATTTGTAATAAAGAGGTGCTTAAAAGTAAAATCTGGAAGTGAACCGCGTGACGTACTTATCCTGGAACAGTTTTTCAGAAGGCCATTATACAAATATATAATTCTAGCTTCATAAAAACAAGAAGAAAAAGATCCATCCAGAAGCAGAGCATCTTTTACTAAAAGAATAAGAATAAAAAGATTAAAGTTATTGTAATTAACTTTTTTTTTCCTATCACTGTGCATATTTGATTTACTTACGAACTTACTACAGCACCCTCTCCTCACCCTTTGCAATAATCAAACCTTATAAATTTTTATACTTTGTTATGATCGCAAATTTTGATCTAAATGATAACAATATAATTGTATCAATAAAAAAGATTTTGACCTCCATAAGTATATGCATTTACTATATCTATCTATATCTATATGAGTATATATGCATGTGGGTAGAGGGGATAACCAGGAGACCGAACGCGAACGTTCCGACAACGGACAGAGCAATAGAGAAGGCGGAGAGTTCGATATCTCCGAGGTGGCCAACAAACATGGTGGTGACAGAACCACTTCCGAACTGACAAAAAATTTGAAAGGCTATTGGGCCACCGATTTTCCATAGCTTCGCAGTCTCTATGCAGAAAACTCTCCACCATGGTTTCAGCCCTCTTATTGGGAGATAATCGCCGTCATCTCCGATAAGCTGCAACTCGCCGGAGTTCCGATCAAGAAGGGGCGCCGCTTCCATCTCGGGCGGAGAGAGGTGCAGCTGAGAATACCAAAGTATAAATGATTGAAGTGTTTGGTTCTGTGCTTGCAGCTGTTTGTAACAGGTTTAGTCCCCGGGCGACAATTATTACTTGGGAAACAGAAATTTGAATAGTATTTTTAAGAGGAGGTGTTTTATATTTGTCATACTCTTTTGCAATAACACTTCAATAAAATAATATTACAAACAAATTTAAAATATTTTCTTATTTTTTATTATATATTCTCTATTAAAATACTAGTTTAAAATGGATTTTGATCAAAAAATGAAGTTCAAATATGCTTTATACCTATGTTTGAGTCACATTTTCATTTTCATTCTTCAACTCATTTTCAATCACACATTCTCCAATAAAATAATATTTCTCATCACATCAATAATTTTTCCTTCTTTTTCAACCACATATTCACCACCACATCACAAAAAAACACATTCTTTCAATTTTAATGTGCATCAACACACTTTAATTTTAGAAAAAAAAAATTGAATTTACGTGCAGAATATTTTATTGAAAATGAGTGAAAATTTTATTTTTTTCAAATAATGATTAACAAACATGAGCTTAATATGGGGAAATTTCCTAAAGGGGTTATTAGTTCATCGTGCAAAATGTTCACACATTTCATTTTTTATTTTTTTATTTTTTTTCACCCTCATTTACATATTTCATAGTCAATTTTCATTTATTTCCATTCAATTTCTCGATAAAAAAGTTTTGAAACGACGAATGCACCATCGTATTTAAATAAAATAAAAATAAAGAATTAATTGCAACCACAACTTTCAATTTTTTTTTAAAAAAATACAAATAAATTCTAAATAAATTATTAAAAAATTAAAATTAAAAATTCTTTTTCTTTCCCCTTTTTCTTCCACCACCACCACCACATACAAAAGTTTTTCATGTGCACCATAACTCAAAACTCTACCCTAAAATCTTCGGAAAAAAAATTCCTTCACCTTTGTCGCACTAAAAAATCCAAGATATCCCGTTAAAAATTCAAACTTTTCCACAAAAATTATACGAATAAAGCATGTAGAATCCAACAAATATCTAAATCCAGAATCTTGAACCCTTCATTTTTATACTCATTGAAATCCATTGTTTTTCAAATACTGCACAGTGCACAAAATTCTTATAAAAATAACAAAATTTCCCATAAATATCAAGAATGAGAACAATTGCAAAAATCTATCCTTTTTTAATAAAAGAACATACAAATATAGTTCAAAAGATAAATACCTGGAAAACAACAGCAGCAACTGACATTCCCAGAGAAAGAGCAAGGTATCAATATTGACATTTCTGAAATTTGTACTTTTTCGGTTCGTGGTCGACCCAACTCGAATTCTTTTAGGATTCTTCAAAATCTTGAGACCCTTTTGCTTCGAACTTGAAAAAGACGATGTATGAGAACAATTATTTGATGATGATACTAATGATGGTGGTGATGATGGTTCCATTTCTTTATATTTTTTCTTTTGGATTTTGAGTCGTTGATCAAACGTGAGCTTGATGGGTCAGAAGGAATGTTTCGGCATTGGATAGGCTGAGGCGCTCTCGTTCATGGCGGAGGGTTCTGTAGCCTGTAAGGCAGTGGAGGGGTTGCAGAGGAGCGGATTCCATTATAAATTTTAGGGGAGAAGAGGAGTCCCTATATCAACGGTCTACAAGATTCTACAAGGGAAATAAAACTGTTTGGTCCCTGGCCCTTTCATTTTAACTATAAATTGTTTAATAGTTTACCGTTCGTCGCTATCGTCGTGGAGGTAGCTGCGGTGGTGGACTGGAAGGAGAAAGAAATAGATTTTTTTTTATTTATTTTTTTCTAATTTTTCAGCAACTTATTTGGGATTCGTTTGCACTTTTTTAAAAGAACTGGGAATGTGGTTGCAATTCATTCTTTATTTTTTCTTTTTGTTTTCATTAAATACGAGAATATATTCGTCATTTCATAATTTTTTATTGAGAAATTAGATGAAAATTAATGAAAATGATGATTTCTGCTTGTTTTCATTAAATACGAGGATATATTCATCATTTCATAATTTTTTATTGAGAAATTGGATAAAAATTAATGAAAATGATGATTTATGCCATGAAAGCGTTGAAAGGTATAAGTAGAGGGTGGTTAAAATGCCCAAAAAAAAAATAAAGGTGAGAACATTTTACATAATAAACTTTATACGTATGGACGTTTTGTGCTAATAATTATTTCCTAAAATGTCCAAATTTATGTTTGACAATTATTTGAAAATCATTATCTGAAAACTCCTTTTTTTTTTTTACACTCTCGTTTTTAACTACACATTTACACATTAAAATATTATGTATGTAAATCCAAAAAAATTTCATACTTTTTAGCCGCATACTCTCCTAAAATCACTATTCAAATCATTGTTCTCCAAATAATGGTTGCCAAATATGGGCTAAAATGTGTCTAATTTTGATAGGATATTATATTTACACCATAATTTTTATTTCTTATATCACATTTTAATTAAACTTAAAAGTTCTCAATCTTTACTCATTATAATATTTATATTTATAACGATTTTTTGTTACATTCATATACTTAAACTTTTCATTAGTTAACACATTTTGTATTTGATAACAGTTTATGTCCAAAAAAAATCGTTGAAATAACGTATACAACTTATTTTTCCATCATATTTTTAAAATATAAATGAACAAATAAAAAATACGAAAAAATATTTTTGCCTCATTTTAAAGCATGGAAATAAAATATTTTAACATAAATCATAATCAACGACGAGATGTACTAATTAATGGAAGGTTGAAAATAAGATTTCGACGAAAAAAATTAAGAAAATAATTGCTACAACGAGCAAATATCAAAAAACTTAACTGCAATTAAAATGTGGTATAACAAGCAAAAATTGTAGTAGCACCAAAATGTCCATTACACCTTAATGGAGGAAAAAAAATCAGATTTTTTTATTTTGCTACGACACGATCCTCGAGGCAATGGAGTTGCTTTCATTGGAAACTAACATGATGTTCAAATTATTATCCATTTGTCCCATTTCTTGCATTAGTAGGTAATAATATTGCATTGTGAGAAAATATGTGCACTAACAAAGATGAAAATCACATAATTTTATTTTGAAAAAAATAAAAGAATGAATTTGCGAGTTGAACAAATTCTGATAGAGAAGAAAAATGTGATATAAATTGCACTAAATGGCTACCTATAATTCAGGGGCGAATCCAGCACCTGGCCAGCCCCTGTGGCCGCCCGTACTGGATCCACTCGGAGCTCTGCCTCGCCGTTCGACCGTCGAGAAGATGAAGTGAAGAAGAAGATTACTGTTGCCGCCGCCTGCCTGTATTTTTTTTTCCCTCTTTATTGTTTGTTTGGGCCTTTATTTTAAAAAATAAGGCCCAATGCAATCAAGAATGAGCCCAAACACATTTGCCCATTAAATTCCAAGTCCATTACCATACCAATTTATCATCAACCCATAACAAAATCACCGGCATAGGAGGAAGGAGAGGCGATTCGGGCGATTGGGGTTCGTGACTTCTGCTGGTCTGTGGTCTGTGGAGGTGGAGCCTGGACTTGGAGATTCGGGTGGGGTCAGGGGTGGACTGTGGACCTGTGGTCTGTAGAGGTGGACTAGTGGAGCCTGGACTTGGAGGAGGCAAGGAGCAGTGGTCGGTCCAGTGGAGCTTCGTGACTTCTGCTGTTGGGGAAAAAGGTATTTGCTCACTCACAGGCTTCTTTCTTCATTTCAATATTGCTAGAGACTAGTAGGTGGCTTGGCTAGTTGGCACTTGGGGCAGTTGCTATAAATGCTATGAATAATGAATATGTGATTTTAGGTTTTTTTTTTTGTTTTTAGTTTTTGTGAATTGTGATTTGTGATTTATGAGTTATGACTTATAATTTTCGACTATTACGATCGTTGATCGGTCAACGTTCATCGGTCTCCGCCCTAACTGAACGAAAATGCTGGATCCGCCCCTGTGCCTATTAGATTAGATTGACGACCTGGGTTTCTGAAGCAGTTCTTGTCACCTCAATGTATTTCTTTAGATATTTCACACATCATAGGATTATAAATTAATGCTAAAATCTAAACTCCGTGAAATACTACACTAATATTAGTTAATGCCAAACTTATGTGTTGTGAAAAAATCAAGTTCTATGAAATTATTTTCATAAATCTAATGTCATGCATCTCCTGTTTGTGCGCACTAACCATGGGGAGCTAGAGGAAGATCGGTTTTCATTTTTTCTACTTTTTATTGTATTCATATTCATGACATTTGATCTTTGAACATCTCAACACTTTACATTTCATCTGTCAAGAACGAGATTTTTCAGATTGGGAGAATTTAGCATTTAATGCATTTTGATGGAATTTAAAATTGTTACATAGGGTATTTTGGTTTAAATTTTAGCAAAATGGACAAATTCGGGATATTTTTGTAGATAACAATGTTAAAGTAGATTTTTTTTTTTTTACAATTTCCTCTTTTAGCATATCTGAAGTATATTATTTCAGTCATGCTACATGTATATCATCATTTACATAATTATTTACATTTTACCACATGACAACAAATCATTGGACATTTTAAATTTTGGGTCGTGCTACGTGTACCTAATTTTTTACCTAATCTTTTACACCCCACTCACATCAGAAAAGTGGGGACCACGGGTCGGAATTTTTTAATACACGTGGGGTCGGCTTTTTGTGAGGGGGTAGCCAATTCGGTAGCCACCCCCTCGGTACATTCAGATTAATCCNGGTAGCCACCCCCTCGGTACATTCAGATTAATCCTTAAATTTTTGACAATTGTTTCACTCAATCAACACTTGTCAACCATAATGTCAAAAAGAATGTACAAGTGATATTTTCCATATTTTATTGACACATCTCACAAAATTAATAATGATTAATTACATATAAAATTTATAATTAATACTTAAATTTTAATTTTAATCACTCAAAATGCACTATGGCCTTGTTTGAGCCCCATTATTTGGAAAAAAAAAAAATGTATTTTTGAATAGTGATTGGTGGAGAACGTATGGTTAAAAAATAAGAAAATTTTTTGAGTTTACGTGTAATATTATTTTATTGAACAACGTGTGATTGAAAAGAAAAAAAGAAAAAATATATTTTGAAAATAATGGGGATCAAATAAAGGCAACATCTTATCTTGTCTATCCGATCGAAACCAAAATTGACTTTGGTGATTTAAAATATTATTGTGATGCCAAAATTAACTGGGATTTAAAATATATTGTAATTCAATAAATAAATATATAGATTTTAACAATCACGGAACCTAATACACATCGAGATCCAAAGCAGATTGTACAAATGCTTCTAATTTTGCGAATTGCTCTTTAACTAAAAGGAAAGTAATATTGAAAAAATGATTAGTTTTTATGGCTCTAATTGTTGGACGGTAAAAGATCAAGATATTCCATAAAGAATTCGGTGAAAATAAAGACGTTAAGATGTATATGCGGAGTTGAGAATAAAAAAAGGAATAAAAATTTGAATTATGCTATTTGTACATTGGTTGTTGACATCTTTGTTGACATTTAATGATGTGTAAAAATCTGTATCATTGATTATTTGAAGTGTTATTAAAATCGATGGCAAAAATGTTGGCTACCTCACACGCTGTCAACCAAAATATACCTGTAGCAAAACTGTAAAAATTTAGATGCTTTGAGTCAGAATTTCTATCAACGTGAGAGCATCTCTAACGAATTCATGTATTGCAATCAAGGTGGCATTTAAATAGAAAGGCATTTGATCTAACGAATTCGTTAACTTTCTTATTATCATTTTTTTCTCTTTAAACAAAGAGATCATATCGCGTCACTTAAAGTTCAATCTTAAAATGTCAATTTCTTCACGATGATTAACTCAAATCCTTACATTTTGTGTATTTATTTCATCCTTATTTTTTTATTTCACTTAACCAGGTAATCCTTCAAAGTAAATAGCATTTACTTATAATCTTTATGATAACTTTTTTTGGTTTCAGTCAAACACGAATTAACCCATAAGATGTTTCCTCAAAGAAAATAAACCCTAACGAGTGTAGTTTCAGTCTTGTGGTCGTCTCTATCTCACCGTCTATTGCCAGCTTTCTCTCTTCCATCTACATAGTAAATATTAATATAAATTAATTTTTTGTCACCCCAAGATTTTAGACAGGCATTCCAGACACTTCTCAACCAAACACTCAAAACAGCAATATCTTGTGTTCAATGAGAAAGTCGATCTAGACCTTGAGCCCAAGTCATTATTGTTGGGAATTTACTTAACAT
>CAIGRT010144274.1:0-13830 GCA_903798405.1 Fraxinus platypoda | reverse complement strand
TTCAAACTTTATTTTTGTTTGGTTACTTGGTTCATTAATTTTTAGTTCAAACTCAAAATCGGAATTATTCTTTGGGCTTCCTTGGGATCTTCAATCTCGTTATGGGTTACGTAGTGTTCGTTGCTACGTGGTTCTCATCAAGTCAGGCTGTAAACCATAGTCTATCGGCGTAGAGAAGTCACTCCTGAACAAGATTTTAAATCAAGAGACTTCTACAGATTTTCGAAGGCATACTTGGTTGAAAAGAACTAGGAAGGTGATGAAATTGAGAGGGTTCAGACATAGCCTCCATTTTCTGCTCCTTTTTTGTACTGTATAACCCTTCTATTCATGGGATTATTTTTAACGAGAAGAATTATATAATGGTCTGCTACATATCTATAGTAAAAAGACCTTCATCTGTTTCTGCTGTTATTACCTTGTAAAGATGATTTCAGCTCAACGAACTCGACCATTTGTCGAGTTGGCTGAGCTAACTATTTGACTATTTTGTCATGTAACTAAGTTTGACGAGGATGATACGTTACTTGAAGAAAGTTACATAACGTGTGGTATTCTTTCATTTCTGGCACTGTCATCTAGTAGCCATTGTCCTCAAATTTAACGTCTCTCCAACCAGAATTGCATTTGGCAGCAGAAGTTAGTCGATGTTGTAATGTGTTCAGACTTAAAAGGTCTCGTAGGATAATTCATTATAGAGAACAGATTGGCTATTTTTCAAAAAAAAATTCTTTTTCTCTCTGTCCCTTTTTAAGAAATTACTTTTTATTTATTTATTGCAATATAAGGTTATGATTTATAAGCAAGAAAAATGTAATTTGTAAAGTTAAACAAAGATCACGTTTTTAAAACTATAAGTAGTTTTATTTTTTATTAGCTTATATTTGGTTATGTTTGACTACCTTTATAACTAAGTAATGCTTGTAAGTCAAGTTTGAAAAAGGGTGTTTTGAGTTGTAAGTAATTTTTTCTTATATATAAATAGAAAAGTTATTTATTAAGAGCTTGTTTGGTTGTGCTCAAAAATAAATCAAACTTACTTTTTAAGTTAATTGTTTTGTTAAAAATATTTTTCGAAGTTAAGTTTTTTTTAGTATACAAAACTTACCCTTTTAAGCCCAACCGAACGTGCTCTTTGACAGTCGAAAGGGATATTGTCAAAATAAGTAACTTGAATTCCTTGTTAATTTGATTAAATCACAATTCACATTTACCATTAAGCTAGTTTAATCATGTCAAGAATCAGGTGAAATCTATATTAAGCTGTTCCTATTTATTTTTGGCAACTACTTGATTTGCACCCTAAGCAAATCGATCCCCTCTTGTGTATACAATCTGAAACCCTGAAAATAAGAATTATTTCAACACTATTCTTTGTGATAGCCGCCGTAGATCTGATGGAATCTCTGGAAATCCAGGTCTTCTTCTCTCTTCATCTCCTTTTCAGTTTTTTCCCATACTTTCACCATTTAGCTGCCATTATTTACTCGCTGCGGGCCAGAATTTTTTTGTTCACTCACTTTCCTCCAAATCATCAGCCAGAAGTTTTCCTATGTCCTTAACTTTGACGGCTGTGTTTTACAACTCTGTTTTGGCCTTTTCGCCGGCCAAATACTCTTATTGCTTTGCCTAATCAATGAACTACCATGCTTTTAGCCTTTCTAATGTGTTGTTTTTCATGCTTTTCAGTAATTACAGTATATGAATTTTTTAATAATTGAGTAATTACAATTTCAAGTTTTCAACAATCTAGGAAATATTTTCATGATTTGCTTTGATGAATATTTTTATGTATGCTTTTGTATAAAATTCAACGGTTGTTTAACTGGATGTGTATAATTGCAAACCAATTATGCATCATATCACAGATAATTGTAATTTGAACAGGATAATCATGATATTGGAATTGTTTGAGTTTTTAATTAATTAGAAAATTAATCGTAACAGATGGATGCTGATGGAACATCTCAAAATCTGAGCAAAAACTCTGCAAGGTGGGATGAGTTTGCTAAACTGAAGTTTGTTGAATTGTGTGAAGAAGAGATTTCCAAAGGAAATCGACCTCGAACCTACTTATCAAAGGATGGATGGGATAATTTAGTTAGAAGATTTAAGATCATGACTGGCAGGAGCTATAACAAGAAACAAATGAGAAATCATTGGGATTCAATAAAATTGGAGTGGTGTCTTTTTAAAGATCTGATGCGAGGACAAACTGAAATTGGCTGGGACGAGGCAAGGAAAACAATTGTTGCTGATGACAAGTGGTGGGAAGAAAGGATTCAGGTATTATATGTGCGCGTACATTTTTCATTACATGTTATTTGTGTCTAAATTTGATATTTGTGTAAACTCTTTTATATAGGTGAACGAGAAATTCAAAAGATTCAGAAATAGAGATTTATCTTTAATATGTAGATACGACGTCCTATTTTCTGACGTTGTAGATACTGGAGCTAGGCCACGTACACCCAACGGTCTGTTTTATGTAGGGGGACCGAAGAAAGAGGCTGTATATGATGAAGTTGAAGGTAGTGGTAATAATGACGAGTGCTTAAAGTTGATAGTAGCCGGGCAATCAAGGGAAAATCCTGAAAACTACATGCTTCCTGCAGCCGGGCAATCAAGGGAAATTCATGAAAATTGCATGCTTCCAGCAGCTGGGCAGTCAAGGGAAAATCCTGAAAATATCATATTTCCCTTAGCAGGGCAATCAAGGGAAAATCATGAAAATTGTGTATTTCCCTTAGCAGGGCAATCAAGAGAAAATCGTGAAAATTACATGTTACCATCTTCCTCGTTTGCAAAAAGAAAATCAAGCATCAGGTCAGAAACAAGGAAATCGACATCTTCCTCATTACGGGATGATATTGAGAACCTCGCGAATTTGATCTCTGCCAAAATCAGTGGTGCTGGACCCTCCATCGAGGAATGCTTGGGCTTACTACGCAAGATTGATGGACTTGCCGTTGGAAGTCCAACATATTTCTACGCGTGCAACTTCCTTTGTAACAAAGAAAATAGGGAAATGTTTGTTGCAATTGGAGATGCTACAGCACGATACAATTGGATAATGTATAACTATAGTATCTCGAAATCGAACAATCCAGGGTTGCCATGATCTAGTTCACTGTTAAGTTTTGAATATTTTCAGACATGTTGATCGATATTTCGATGAATAGTCTATGTAACTTGAACAGATTGAGACTTATTTATGTTGTATGAATTATGTAAGCTTTCTTGAAATCTATCTTATTACTTTATTTTTTGTTTGTAACAATGTTTAAATTTTGTTCTAAGATAAATAAAATGGAGCGATGAAATGTAAGCATTTGTAGCTTTAATTCAAGAAATGATTATAATATAGAAGAAAATTTTACTCTGTATATCGAACAAGTCCAACTCTTTGGACCGATGATTTTCCTAAAAGCAATTATTATCATGGCAAAAAAAGTTGTGGTTGAACCAAAAAGAACATGCTTATGAAGTGGACAAGTTTAACTTAAAGCTAATGTGCTTCTTAAGAGTCCATTTTCTAGTGATTGCTAACTTTTTCAAAGTGGAAAAATATGCAAATCACAAGTCATTAAAGCATCGTGCACAACTTCACGGGATAGGAAAAACAAATTAAATATCGCAGTAATGATAGAGTCAACTACATAACAATTTTTGTCACTCAATACAAAAAGTTTATTCGAGTTACCGAGAAAGATCGTTTCAATGAAAATTATGTGTAGATTGATTATGTTATATTGTGATAATAACTGATTATTTTTACTTTGACTTCGATCAAAATTGACATTGGAGACGTAAGAGGCCAATCCACACACTCCTAACTATTAATAAGAATTCTTTTAATACTTTCGCAGATAACTCTAAAAAAAACTCAGTATTCAACAAAAAGAATTCAATTTTGCTTCTTACATGTTTCTAATTTTTTTTTTCTCGTCATACATAACTAAGGAACATGAGTTTTATAAATATTTTATGATATATTGTATTAATTTTTAGATATTGAATATATTAAATTATGTTAATAGATCAGATTGGTTTCATGAAATTTTATTAAATGTTAGAAGTTATTAATTATTGAGGTAATAACTCTGAGACTGTATTACAAAATAAACCATTAAAAAACTACAAGAATTGGTATTTAATTAAATTAAACTTAGTTTATCAATATATTAAATAGTAAATTAATTTGGTTTTCAAGAAACGCGACATAAATAACAATTTTCGTCAGTATATATCTATTCTATTAAATATTACAAACATAACATTTTTCTAAATATGAACCTTTAATTTAAAAAGATTACATGTACTTATAAATTAGATATTAAACAGTTTTATTACATAAAATACAGTATTGGTATTCTCATTATCTAATATTAAGTCTATAATATCGATATATAAATTTTCATATAAAGTATATTTTAAAATTAAACTCGCATATTATAAAAAGTAAAACTTATTATAAATAAATAATTGCTATAAATATATTTTTAAATTCAGCGAAATGACTTGTTTATGCACGTTCCCAGATTCAAACAAAATTTAATTGTCTATTTTGAGAAGTAATTTTGTAAAAAGTGATTATTTTGAGAATGTGTAGTTAAAAAGTAAGAAAAATTATAGATTCACGTACAAAATAATTTTATTGGGAAAATACGGTTGAAAATGAATTTGAAAAAAAAAATTAATTAAAAAAAGCACTAGCTTAATGTCAAAATAAGGATAAAATTAAGCCCTTGTTTGGTTTGGATTAATATCCAATTAAAATCTCAAGTCAAAATTAACAATTAATTTTAACCGTACGTTTCATGGGATCCACGACTTTTCAACCACACATTTCATCAATTTTTTTTATCGAAATTTAATAAAAATCTGATTTTAATATCTAAGAAACTGGGGCTAAGATAGAACAATTCAACCAAAGAGTCTAATCTCAAAACCTTGTATATACATAATTGGTGGCAAAATTTGACATGGCACGCGTATGGTGCCAATGTATATATACATATTTGCTTAGTATATATGTATTGCATTAAAAGGCATTTATATTGTCCATTTATACTAATTTGCTACAATCGGCTGCACCAAATCCGACTTTTCGACCAACAAGATCAAATTCTACCCATCGATTTTGTTGATGATAATTGCCAAAAATGTTACTCGAAGTACCAAGCAGTGATGACCGTCCGATCGCTATGCAGTGGACCCCACCTCCAACGTCATCCAAAACCCTCTCCTTATTTATCAAAATATCTATACCATTTTCAAATTGAAAAACCATGCTGCCTATCAACCTTCCGATCTCAATAGGGTTTCCGTCAAAGCACATATCCAATCCTCCATGCATGTACCCTTGCTTTAGTCGTCGACCCGTCACCCTCACAACTTCTTCTCTTACCTGTTAAGGTAGAATCACACATCGTTTAAATCCAAAAAGAATATTTAACTAATAAAGGATTGAGGTAATCTTCCAAACAAAAGTTGAAGTTTGAAATAGAAACTTATAAATAATACGGTCCATGAATCTCGGTCAAATTTCAATATTGACGTTGTAAGCGAGCTACCGTCGTGAAAGTATGTTAAGGGTAAAATTCTAGTTCCCTATAAATTTGAAAAAAATAATAATTAACATATAATAGCTTTTACCTTAGAGTATGCCTCGTCCACTAAAAAAGTGTATTGGGTGCCAGAGTCAATCATCGTCTGGCCTGAACCGCCAGAATCCGGCCGGAAAACCGATACAGGTATGTTCAGTTTCTTTCCGCCGATCATTATCCCCGTCATGGGAAGAGTGTAGGCCAAAGGATCGAAATTTGGCATGCTTTGAATTTGAGGAAAGGACAGAAGATTGACATACTTAAATGAATGTGAATTTGGATTCTGTCCGAGGTAAAATGTTCCAGTCGGTGTAATCCTCGGAGTTCCTTGTCGGAGTGGCACGCAGTAAGAGAATTTTGAGATTTTAGCTTGGGAGGGAAACGATAGCCGCCCAAGATTCATTCCCAGAATACCCTGAGCCTCGCTGGAGCTGGTGGCGCAACCAACAACCAATGGAGGGGTAATTTGGGAAGGTGACAATGTGAATTTATCTGTGACAAGATTACCCTCAGCTAAAGTCCCATCTGCGTAGAAGTAAGAGTAGTGGCATAAATTTTTCACACAAGAAGTTGGGAGGGTAAAATCGGGATTTCGTGGCATGCAAAGTGGGCTGTTGCATGGGAGGTTAGAGAAAGAAGAAGAGAGAGAAGGATCAAACGACACCGTTGGAGGCTTTCTTGGTAACTTTCTTTGGCATTGAATCCATGAAAGTTGGCTGCCTGTGTCCAACACCATTGGTAGAGTCTGTGGTGGGGTCCCAATTGGGAGAGAAACAACCAGAGCCATTGAGTACCTGAATGATGATTTGTACTTGATCAACGGTGATGATGAGACAGCACCCTTTGATCTTTGATGGCCATGTCCTTTTGGTGATGACACAAGAGAAGAAGATTGAATCTCTCCTTGGGAAGAAGAAGTGTTGTGTGAGAGAGGGACGGAGGAGAGAGAAAAGGAGAGAGAAACCGAGTAGTTTTCACCTGTCGTGTTCTTCAGTGTCGCGTTTCTTGTTTCTATTTCTGTACAACCCAGATCGAAAAAACTCAAAAACACCAGACATAAAAGAAAGAGAGAATTGTAGGACGCCATGAAAGAGTTGTGCACATACACACACACAATCAAGGGGGGAGAGAGAGAGGCCCTGGGGGTGGGGGTTGGAGGAGGTGTGGTTGTTTTATAGTGGGGTTGGCCGTGAAATGTTGGGGTGACTCTGGTTAGGGGTGGTTGGCATTTTATACAGCCAAAAAAATTGGGGATTTCTTACATTCCTATGATTGAGTGGTGTTTTGTAAGGTTTCGACAGTTAAGGATACATCGACAAATGTTGTAAAGTGACTTGTGCTGGTACAGCATGTTTGTCTTATAAGCTAAGACTTAAAATATATATGTTAAGATAATATATATATATATTTATTTATTTATTATTATTATTTTTTATTTTTTTTGTGTGTTATGAGTGGGTAGGAATCACCATCAAAATAAATAATTTAACCTAATATGAAATTTGATACGTAAATCTGCCAAGATTTTGCATGAAAATTACAAAAGAAAATACCATATTTCTAGGGTTTTTAGGAAAGATCGAATTACACAATCAACTATCAATAGCTTCAAAAATTAGTATATAGCTAAAAAATGCGGAGTTAATTTCATAAGTCGTAATATATTATTGTTTATCACGCAACGAGTACAAAAACAGGTTGTTATTATTTTTTCAATTGGATTATAGTACTCTTATAAAGAATGTGTAATAATTTGTGTAACGTGACTATTAATCGAAGCTCATATAAGTCAATGTGTTTAACATAAAATAGTTGATTTTTAAGAGTCAAATCATCATCGTTAAGATCAATGGAATGTTACTAAACACACGTATCCATTACGTCCAATAGAATAAATAGAATCCAAGACAAAAGAAAATACTACCTTCATAGTTTACAAATAATAACTTGAACTCTTCTTTCATTCTATAGAATGCAACTTGCCCTTTCTTTGAATGTCTGAAAAATCTCCAATAAATCATATATAAGTTTCATTAGATGAAGATGATAACGAATTAATCATTACATAAATTACGTAAATGCACAAGAGAATACGGAATGAGTTTAGAGAGTGAAAATTAAGTGGTATAACATGAAAATCAAATAAATTACGAGTAAAAAAATAAATAAATTAAGAGTCTCGAGAGTTTAGAAAGTTATGAAAGATGCATGAGAGTTATGGAAACTTGAAAGCTATGTGAAAAAACTAAATCGTCCACTTATAGGCCAAAAATGATGATATGTGAGGGAAAATAATGAAAATGAAAAATGAAATTTCAAATTTTTAATCTCGAGCAACAATGGTTGCCAGAGGTTCACGAAGTGATTAGATGGTAGTGATAGATCTATAGCTTTGAATTGCTGCAAAGCAGCAATATTATAAAAATGGCCGGTCTAATTTTGCTCACAAGCTAACCTCGTAAACAAAAAACTCAATTTGACTCTATCCACGACTCACCCCGAAGGCGAGTTTACAAGTGGCTCGCCTTATTTGATATCCCTAACTAAAACTAACATTGTCAAAAAGGATCCCAAATCCCATGTCCGAGGCAACCTAATCATTTAAAAAAAAAACAAAGCACAAATAAAATAACGAGGTACTTATCAAGTAATCACTCCGACTTTTATAAAAGTAGTAAGACGTTGTCTGGAAAAACCTCAATACTAAAACTCTCAAGCATGTGTTAGGATTGGTTATATGCGACAAAGATGACAAGATATGTTGATTTACAATATGTTGAAATTTTTTAAAAAAATCTTGTCATTGAGAGACAACAAATGATTGTACTATAATTAAGTAGATGGAAGTAATTAAACTCCAGTGATCATCTTTATTATTATTAAATTCTTTTATATTTTAAAACCTTATCTTAATTTAAAATTAATATTAAATTCTCAAAAATAGTAAAAAATAAAAATAAAAATAGAAATAGAAAATTGAACCTGCCCTTAATATTGACAGGTCCATAAGCAAATTCGGTCTACTATCGACGGACCTCCCAAGCAGAGCCCAAGCCCAAGCCCAAAACATTAGCAAACGCGGTCGCGCAGCTGTTCTTGAATTTGCGAATCTCCAATTCTCCAGAAAATTTCCTCTGCTTGTCTTCAGAAGAATCGAAAACATGGTTTGGGGTCTATTTCCCGTCGACCCACTTCCAGGTAATCACTTAAAACAACCTTTACGATTAATTCCATCATTAGTAATTGCACATAGTAAAACGCACAAGAAAATTCATTGTTATTCACCTGGGAATTTGAACAAACACCTTGTAGTCGTTGAAGCAGAACTTTGCAGTATTTGAATCCACTCCAATGGACGCAAAGTTCTTATATATGCACTAATGACTAATGCATTCTTCTGTTACACTGTACAAAAAGAAAAGATTGACGTGTAAGCAGCTAAAAAGGGGCTCCTTTCTTCTATTTTTTTTCCCGCATGTTTGGCTAATCTTGAAAAATATACTTACTAGTAGTAAGTGTACCTATAAGTAAATATGTTAGAATAAGTAATTATTTAATTGATCCAAATTCGAATTAAGTTACTTGTTTTGACCATAATGTGAGGCTTATTTTTGAATGACGTATATTTTTTACTTAAAAGCGAGGAAAAGTAACTTATCCAAACATTTAGGAACAAAGTAACTTTTTACGTATTTTTAAGGTTAGCCGAACGTGCTGTTTGCGACTCCACTGAATGTTTTTTTACACTGGGTTACTTGGAGTGTTGTTAATTTTAGAGTAGTAACGTTTGAGGAATTAATTATGCCTCATTATCACATAAAACGACTTGCTAAATAGATATGCCTAGCTATGCAATGAAATGATAAATGATAATTCTATGCTCATAAGAGAAGGTCTTCACTGACTTAATTAGGTTTCCAGTAGAAGGAGATGGTGGATGAGCGGAGCACACAGATGATTTATGAATTGTTTGCAAGCATTTTGTCACTTTTTTTTTTTTTTTAATTGATTTTACCACAAGACTATTGGACAGGGTTATGAAAAATAGAAAGTGAAATGTTTTCTGCTTTTGCAATATGAAACAAGAGAAGGGTTGCTTCTCAAGCACAAACTAGTGGACTGTGAAGAGTAGTTGAAAGTTGACCTAAAAAGAGTGTGGTTTATCGGCACACATACTTGCCTCTTGCATTATGCGTACACTAATTTGACACCGTTTCTCATCAATTCTAAATACTGGGTTTAGTCATATTTAAAGATGGGACAATGGGGATAAGTAATGGTGGGGTTGGTTTATAATTGATCACTTATGCAGGCTATTTTGAGCCAAATATCTCATATGGTATACAACCACATCTGTGGAACTTAGTGTTTGATCTCATTCTCTATGGCCTTTTGAAGTTTCCTCTTTTTCCGTGCACGGAAATCTGAGATCCATCCATTTGTTTTGAAATGACATCAACCCATATCGTAGTAGAGCTATGGCCTTATCATATCAATTATGGTTCTTGCTAATCTTGCAAGTTTTTCAGAAATTTTATTATGTTTGTAAATTATGTGGAAACTTGATTCTACTCCTATCAGTTATGTGCTATTCAGGTCCCCCTCTCTCCCCCTCTTTGAAGGACATCTTTTATAAATCAAGTTATTTTACGTGACAGGTGAAGATAAATATTATTTTTTCAGTCAAGGAACATACAAAGTGGGTAGAAAAGGTATTCTATTGCTTATACCATTTCTCTTGGTTAATTCCTTTCATTTTCCTGTCAATCAGATTGTAATGTGTCTACAAGGCGATTATTGCATTTAATGTCCTGACATTCCTTAATTGTTGTATTCCCTATCCTAGAGCAGCAACTTTACTGTTCTAGTTCATGATTTTGCATGATGTTTTGATTTGAGGTGTGCCCAATTTGGTTGATCTTGATCTTAGGACCATTTTATCAATTTTGAGGAATTATAAATGGGACAGAGATTTTTTTGAATAAAAAGAACTTTTATTATCTACAATTTTAAGTAAGAAAGAAAATTTAAGTTGTTCACATGGTAAAATGAATTTTAACAATCTTTTTGTAAAAGGTTGTTTTCACAATTTACCTTTCATAGTGCAACACAACTATTATTAGACTAATTATGCTTTATGGTACTGATTGTTTGGCAGTTAAAGGACAAAACATACATAAGATCAAAGTAATGGAGTTGATGATGCCAAGATGGGTGTGTGACCACACTAGAATATATAAAAGAAGTGGTAGTTAGAGTATGTATTACATAGGCCTAAAGAAGTTCTGGTAAGAGCGATGTAATCGTAGCACAACAGGTTCTAGAAGAGAGAGGTAGAGAAAAAGTAAAATGGCTTGATGTGATTGCAAGGGATTTGATTTGATTAGATCATTTGTTAAATTCATATGGCTAGTCATGGTTGCATGTAATTTGATTTTATTTAATCTTTCAGTAGATGTAGTGATGGCCTAAATGTAGTGGTGAAAGGATTTATGATGATGGCCTAAACTTCTTGTCTTTTCTGTAAATGATTGAAAACCTGGAAAGTCAATCCTTAGGAGGGTGGTTGTAAAGAACTATGTGGGTTGTTGCTGTTTTCTTTGAGATGGCTTATGCAATGAAATCATAAAATTTTGTAGTATTTTAAGCATTTCATTCACTGTGGTGAAAATGAAAAGGAACAAGTCACAGCTTACAACATTTCATAATGTTGTACGGCTCTGCAATTCGCGAGGGTTTTAGGTCAACTCTAGGCTTACTTGTGTGTCTGATGGAACAACTCATATTTCAGGTTCCACATCCTTCAAACTTGCTAGTTAATAATAATTTTTTTCCAAACTTCTACTCTGAAGTTCAATTTGTGTGTTTATTGATGAAATGGAAAGAACCATAATCTTATAAATGACATATAATGGTGAAGTAATCATAGAGTGCCAATAATGAAAATTTTCAAGGAGTTTTCCCATCATATATTCTGGTTGTCATTGGTCTTCTTTCAATAGTTATGTGAAATGACATCGTAAAGAGGCCAAAATTTTTTCAGAACAACCATATTAAACAAATCAAGGCATTGAGTTTAACTGTGTTGTTTTCCAATGTTTTAATGTTTGTGTGGTCAGCGCTTTACACACATTGAGGACGCTTTACACTAAAATTGATGTAGAATCCAGAAGTTCTTTTTTCTTTTTTAAGATTGTGGCTATACTGTGCTGTTGCCATGAAGCAGGAACTTCTAAAAGTCTAATGTTTCTCTAGATATTCCTGAGATATATGTTTTACTTATCAATAACAATCCTCTTGGCAATGTAGTCCATGCATATATGGTTTGGTTTTGCAGCTTTTATCTAATTGTTATGTCAAAGATATGCTAATATTCATGGAGTAGGGTTTGCAGCTCTTGCTGATATGAAACCACCACAAATTCAATTTTTCCTGATTATGCAGTTAAATATTTGATTCATTTTGTAGGTTGTGATATAATTGTAAACAAAGATAAAGGAGTTTCAAGGATCCATGCAGAAATTATCATAGATGAAATGATATCTGTAGATCTTTCACACAAGAAATCTTCAAATAATTCCTCTAAAGTCAGGATCCGAGACTGCTCTAAGTATGGAACATTCATCAACAAGAATATGGGTTCAAAGGAAAAAGTTCACGAGTTTCCACATAAAGAAACCATACTGAAGGATGGAGACATGGTATCTTTTGGAACTGGTAACGCAACATACAGGTAATGTAGACGGAATTTTTTTGTCCTTTCAGATGTTAGGATTCCCTGGTTGAGTATTCATTTTACTCTTCATAAAATATATTTTACAAATAATTTTTTAAAATCTTATATGGTTTTAGAATTCTTGTTCTTACTATTGCGGCGTGATTAATGATTTTGAAAAAATAATGTAACAACATTATAATCGAGAATATGGGTCATCTATCTGCCAGGTTTTGTTTTGTTCCCTTCATATTTTTCACGTGCTCATCTAAGCGTACGGAAGTGAATCAACTGCAAGACAAGATATCTTCAATTGGTTAGTGATTTTCTATATTGTTTTGAGGTGATGAGAAGTTTGCTTTATTTTTTCTTCTAGCATTCTAGTGTAGCCCTTACAGTTGCATCATCCTTACTTTTGACCATTTAAAGACAAAGCAAACACGAATAAATCACCTCAATGATCATATTAGTCTTATTCACACTCAATTTATATACATTTTCTAATATAATTTTCTGGATAATTTTGCAAAGTTCTGAACATGCATACTTCAATTTCCATCCAGTTATATATCTTAATAAGGGTTTGTTAGATGTGGAATTCATCTATTGAACAATTTAATTTTTTATCTACTTTGATAAGAAAGTTAAAGAGGTGTACAAAATATTGGAATTGATATGGTTCGAAGGTGTTCATGTGAGGAATTTTGGAAGAACGAAATAAGCATCAATTTTGTGTCAGAAAAATGAAAGAATTACAAAAAATGCAAAAAGAGGTACAAAATACAACAAGAAGCTGAGCTTTTGTATTGAATGCAAAACATAAGCTAGTAAAATGTGAATAGTTGAAATTCTGGTCAAAAGTGTTTTCTGTTTTTTTTCTTCAAATATTTGCCTGAAATTTTTTTCTCCATCTGGTTCTTCATGCATCTTGCAACAGTCCCAAGGTCACAGTTCAAAGTATCTGCAAATTACACTCTTTTGATGATTCTAAATAATTAATATGTATGCCCATGTAGGTGCTAGTTTGACTCATACGTGGACATTGCAGTGTACACATGTTCTTGTTGATGACTTCAGTTCTATTACTTGTGAGGCGTAACTAAGATATTACCGATTTCATCCCCTGGTCCGATGTGATTGGGTTGAGGTATCTTCACACCCAGTATCTGCAATTCATTAAGTTATTTCTTAGCTATCCTAAAGAGTGTTAAAGCTAAAATTTTACGTTGTCAATGCTGTATTGTGCAGCTGTACATAGAAGACAAAAAATATGTATTGTGATGCTTTAGAGTTAATTTTTTTGTTTGCCTACTGTCAGTACTGCAATAGAGTATCTCTTGGCTCTTGTTAATGTTACCATGTAAGAGTAAAAGGGCAAGATTGTAAATACGAGGAATGTCAACCAATTCATCTAACGTCTTAAGCTTTTTGAGAGTATCTACATGGATTTATTTAAATCTTGTCTTCAACATGCTGATAGACCCCAAGTTATCCATTCATGCTTGT
>CAIGRT010144249.1:0-12491 GCA_903798405.1 Fraxinus platypoda | reverse complement strand
TGTTTTTTTTTTAACTTTTTGGCAATGGAAACAAATTTTATAACCAATTGTGGAAAAAAAAAAATCACTTTAATGGACAATTTCCATGTAAAACAAAGCCAAACGAATAGAAAATTTAAAAATTTTCCGGAAGAAAAATTATACCAATCAAACACACTTGAAATTATTTTCTCTGTAAAACATTTTCTAAGCAAATCTTTTCTATGTAAAATATTTTTTTCCACCCATTTTCCACCATTGCAATCAAACACAAGTATAAATAGTTTTGCACTCTTTGAGTTTGTATAGTTAATAGAAGAAGGAGAGATGGAAGTTTTATATTACTGTAAACCTTCATACTTTTCTAAAGTTTTTAATGAAAGCATGATTTAATAGTACTTTTGACTTTCTTTATATTTAAGCTTGAAATTTGTTCGTACTGGATTTATGCAAAATTGTATTTACGTGTAGAGCCCTTATATTACAAACGGAATATTGTACTAGGGATTTGAAGTTGACACTTATAGCCCCGGGTGTCAATACCATGCAAGTAAAGATTGAATAAGTGGGCTATTGGGCCTTTGGTGTCGACACCAAGAGCCTGAATATCGATACCTTTTTTTTTTTTTTACGTTTAACTTAGTTTCAATACACAATAATGATGTAAATGACGCGGAATTGATATTCAGTTTATGAATTACGGGCTCAATTTAAACTTACTGACCAATATCAAACAATCAATCAAAGGTTCCAACTCACAACTTTGTTTTATCACTTCGGTTGCTACTTCTAATGTACTCACAAGGAACACAAGTATGGTAGTGGATTGCAAGCCACAAGGACAAAGATAAAACAAAATAGGCAAGGCACGAAAAAGAAGAGCAACTACTGATTTTCTCTCAAAAACAAGGCAAAGTGCACACACACGTCAAAAGGCAAAGGGATGGTAGATATATAGGTTAGTTTAGGTTACCAGAACTTGGGCCAAGAATATCCAATAATTGGGCTAATACAAAGGTAAATGGGCCATTAAAAATGGCCATCCAAGAAGTATAGTAGTCACGAGCAACATGAACTAATTAAGTTGCTTCTAATGGCCTAAGTTGTTTTCAGGTCGAGCCTTTATTCTTGATTGTTGATAATCAATTCACCATCAGCCGAGGCCTATGAAAATATAATCCAATATTTTTACATCATTGCTCAGATTTATTGGGTATCAAAACCTAACAAATCTCCACCTTGATATTCAATAAATCTGCAAATAAAATAAACACAAAGTTAATACTTGCATAATCAAGGTAACCAATAAAATTTGGATCACGGACCTTACTTCGTGTTTCGAGCCCGAAACACATACCATACCTGTTCCATGTACTCACTAGGGATAAGGACAAAAAACACCCAAATAGGAATAAGTAATCGCAGTAATCAATCAAGAGCAAATAAAATGCGATGAAAATATAATATAGGATGATACAGATCTTTTCAAAACAAGTTTACACATAATAACATACTAACATCAAGTTAATCAATTAAATGGCCAACATATATGCAACAAATGCATAAATGCCCACAAAAATATCTCATCACATTTATCATATCTCATTCCGTGTTGCTCGCACCCCGAAAACACATATCTCATCCCATCGCCCACCATGCTCACTAGACTGATCACTAACACATGTCTAAGTGGTAAACTACAATAGATTCTAAGTTCATGGGATAATCCTTTATTATCACCTCACTTTTTCCAACCTAAGTGGATAGTGGGTCTCCACCTAACAAAAGTGATAGAAGTATCTCTCTTATACTCCACCTGATCAAGGTCTTCACAAATAAATGATTCGAATATTTAATCACCTTTCCATTCATGATCCAAAGTCACACTCCACATCCCTAGTATAAACCACCAATGTACCCCTAGGTATCTACACGCCACATTACCAAAAGACACACTATATATTTACTACTAATGCATCCCAACCTACTATGTATTCAAACACATTATACCAAGTAATCAAATTGTTATCAAATTCCTGTAAATACACATATCAAACACATTGAAATGCCATATAACCATGCAACAAAATTAAGCAATTACACACAAGCAGAAATGATTATACGCAGATGCACATACTATAACAAGATTAACTCACAATAAACCTCATTAAGGTTATCACTCGATCTTATAGCAACATTCACCTCACATCTCATCTTACTCTTTTGCTTATCCCTTTTCTTGGGACAGTCCCTAATAAAGTGTTCAACCTTACCACCATAGTTATTAAACCTGATCCGGACATCGACTCGATCGTGGTTCTGGGTCTCGAGTTAGTGGTTTGAGCGGTGGGTTCGTGGTTAAACCGGTGGATCATTACTTAAAAATTATAAATAAATTTAAAAGTATAAATTTTTTCTTTGAGATAAAATTAAAGATTTTAAGTTAATTGTCATTAATTATTTATATATTTCGAAGTTATAAATTTTGTTAGACATTCAATTCATCTTAATTAAAATTAATCTTCTAATACATAATACGTGTATAGAATAAAGTAGAATATTTGACTGTAATTTTTTCAAGATATTCAGAAATATAAGGTTTATTAAAATTAATCTTTCAATACATAATACGTATAAAAAATAAAGTAAAATATTTGACTATAATTTTTCAAGATATTCAGAACTATAGGGTTATATACAGATTATTGCAGTAAAGCTACAACATTGCTGTATGCCCTAGTGGTGAGGGAGGCATAATTTTCTTTAGAGGTTGAATGTTCAATTCCTTGGACCAAACATTTTAAAGAAATTTTTCAAACCCGGTCAATCGGGCTTGACTGGGCCGACGATTTTCATGTAAAACCGTTGGTTGAATCGAGTCGCTTCTTTTCAAACCAAATGGCCTTAGCCGACCTGGCATGATACCTAGTTCACCGGGTTTCCAACCCTACCTATTGGGCTAGGCCAAGTTTAATAACACTGCTTACCACAACTGTAGCATAGTCTACCACTAGACTTGTCCCATCACTTGCCATTCTTTTTACCATCATCGTCACTCGAGTCATTACTATCTTGAGCTTTACCCACATTTATATGCTTAAACTTCATTATACTTCTCATTATATCTGACTACTCCTCTTATTATCTTTTTCAGCCTTAGTCTCTATCTCTTTACTTTCAAGAGAATCAATGACAATTTCAGGTGTTAAGGTTTCCCTACCATATTTAATCGCATTC
This sequence comes from Fraxinus platypoda, assembly GCA_903798405.1. Classification (NCBI taxonomy): domain Eukaryota; kingdom Viridiplantae; phylum Streptophyta; class Magnoliopsida; order Lamiales; family Oleaceae; genus Fraxinus; species Fraxinus platypoda. The sequence continues at coordinate 9,275 of CAIGRT010144249.1, read as the reverse complement.
TTAACCTCCCTATATGAGTTGGATATAAAATTCAGCAAAAAAATGACCTCATATGTTTCAGACGCATTTTCATCACAATTAACAAAATCTTGAACAAGTTTGTTAAAAATATCCAAATTGTCGTTAAGATCTTTTGAAGGATCCATTTTAAAATTGATTTTTTTTTCAAGTAAATACAATCTATTAGGAGTCGACTTAAGTAAATATAAGTATTTCAACTTTTTTCAAAATTCTTATTTGGAATCAAATTTTCCAAATTTTCTCAAAACAACACCCGATAGGTGTAAAGTGATTTTAGTGTAAGCGAGTTTGTTATATTGAAACCCACAAGAGTACATGATCGTTGTACAAGTAATACAAATAGTGAGTTTCGAGTTTATCGTTCTCACGAGAAATAAGGTCTTATGTCTAGTTTAATAGCTTTTACTAAACTCGAGTATGCATGACATCAAGAGAGTAATTTGTTTGGATTTCTATACTACTTTTAATCTCTTAAAGCAATAAAAGTGAAGTTTTCAAATGTGAGATTCCTGTATTGGAATCATGAATCCTCCTATTGCCAATTATTTCAACTCTTGACTAATAATTCAGTAAATTCACGCATTGTTGACAATCGATAACGCTAAATTATTCAATGCTCTTTTTCAAGACACATAGACCTATGATTAATACGACCTGATCCCATTCCTAATCCGAATTTATGAAAATCACGCATTTTGGTTTAGATTATCTAAGTGATTGCACTTGTGAAAGATATTATTAATAATTCTAACTACACATATTAGTTTTGTCGCATTTTGAACTCATCGTGAGTATTCCTACACTATAAAAAAACAACTTATTATCTATTTGATAGCTAAGCAATCAAATAATTATGATGGGAATACAAACTAATCAAGAAAATCAAGAAATACTATAGTAATCGTCTTGAATTAAAATAAACGTATAAAAGGGTTAATCAATCATCCAATACAACGAAGAAATCTAGCCCAACATCCTATTGGTTGAATTATACACGAAGAAGGAAATAATATCACCTGGAACGAAGAATTATGGTAGAAAGTGGAATCTAAATCTTGAAAAAGGATCAACAATCTTGCAATAATCCACATTGGAATTGATATTTGGCCTTGTTCTTCGCATCCAAAATAGATGAAATGTGATTTTTTTTTTGTCTAAGAGAGGTTCCTCACGTTCTGGACGCATTCTAGGTTATAAAGGATTCAAAGATATCATACCAAAATTTGTTGAAATGAGAAAAGGAAAGAAATCTTTCTTCTAACCGAAAAGCTATGCGTACGCAAGGTAAATTGAGTGTACGCATATTAGAATGATTTTAGCTTTAGTCGGCCTATAATGGAATCTCACGTACGCGTACGCATGACCTGTAGGCCTATGCGTACGCATAGCTTCAATTGTGCAAATTGATCCCTGAACTTTTCGCAATGCATTTTTGATCATTTTTACTTGTGATTTCGTCCATTTAACTTTCAATTGAATTTGTAGCATCTTAGTTCTTCATTTTATGTCATGATGCGACTACGGAATGTTGCAATTTAGTACCCATCGTTTTAATTTCACCATTCTTCTCTATTTTCAGCTTGTTTTCTCCAAATTTTCATCAAATTATGAGTTCTACCTAATAAACACAGTATAACACAAATTAGGCTATATTTTATCAAAAGAGCTACAAAATGTCATTATTCAATACCTCGAATAAGGTGAAAATACACTTGTTAAAGTTCTTTATATTTTTTTTTGTGCTTCTGTTAAATTTGCAGGAAATCTGCCATTTATGGTGTTTGAAACTTTTTGTTGAACCAAAATTCCTTCATTTTTTGTTGCCAATTGAAAAATCCCATTTTCATTGAAAAATTCGAATTTCGAAATATGAAGATATTTAGGAAAATAGAACAACCAAAGTGCACAAATAGGTCACACAAATAATCTTAATGTCGCAATATACACCGTTCTAGATTTCATGGTTTCAAGAGATTCATGATTTCAGTATCAACAGAATGGTCAAACAGGTGAAATCAAGGTGTTCTAATGAAATGATCAATACAACACGATTGTATGTCAACAAAATCAAATTCTCACGCAATGTAGACAATTAAACACAGAAGCAATTATCAACTTGCAGTTAAATCCAATACTTCAAATAGAGCAAATAATTCCTAAATTTCTAGTACAAGCGTTGGTTACCTCACACAGTAATCTCAATCTTAATGTCACCCTACGCGATGACTCACTAATGCTGAAATTAAATGGGATAGCGGACCACGCCTGAAGGTCTGTAAATATCTAAAGATGCAAATTTACCAAACTTTAGGGCCACCACTTTTCACCCTATAGCTTTCAGCAATTGCGGCAACCAATTGAGCAAGTTAAATCCCAAATGTGTAGGGGCAAAATCTTCCAAAGTTCACCATAGCACTCTAAATGAAAATGAACACCACCGCATGGTCCGTCTCGTCGTCAGGAGAAATTTTTTTAAGAAACCGTCGTCGAAGAAGGTTTCGAGCGACCACAGGTGTGGTCGTTAGAGTTCTACGCGTTACTACCATGTACCGCCGTCGATCACGCGCCTCCCACCTAGGTGTGCCTCGGTCTGTTGAATACGTTGGTGGTCTCCATTCATCCAACAGGTAAGCGGTTTGGCCAAAAAATAGCAAAACAGATTCGACAGTTTTGAATATGTTTTCAGCTGCGTTTTCTGCCAATTTCTAGCCCGATTTTCACAAAAAAATCACAGATCTTGTTGACCCCAAAAAATGGTCATATGACGTGGCCAACAGAAAATTAGAGAATCACTTCTTCAAAGACCGAATTACAACATACTGGAACTCAAATATGAACGGTAACTATGAATCATTGTAGAGAATGATCCACTGTGTTCTGTATGGTGATGTTATGACAGTCTTTGCAAATAAAAAGGGGTTAACCGTCGCACATGGTAGGGAGAATCCACGTTTCCTCCCTCAATGTCTAAATTTCGCATCCTCCATAACATCTGGAGTTAAGGCTTTTTATATCCCCCCATGGGTGGATGGGGTCCGTCCGATCGTAAAGGATCCAAGGGTCCCTGTTAGAGTCAATCAATCAATCAATCAAGTCATTAATGCTTAGATCCCATTGTCTTTTCCTTGACACGTGATCTGACTAGCGAAGGTATGTAGAGACGGCACGGTAGGGTGTTGTCTTGTCAATCATTTCATTTAATTTGCTCGGTTGACTTACTGCCTCATCAGAGGCAAGCTGATGCCTTCGTCGACGGGGCTCGGACGAGGAATATCTGGGTTGAGATTGCCTTGGCATGCACATGGTCACGTGGAACTTAACTTTACGATTATTTATATGAGTAACATCAGTCCCCCAAGTCCAGGTATGATTATTTATATCTTGCGTGGACTTTGAAGCCTGGGAAATGATGGAATCGAGACCTGTCTACTTGCCAGAGTTGGCGCATGCCCTCCATGTTTTCTACTTGAATTTCATATGACAATGGGGTTTACGTTAATAAAGGTGGTTCTTCGAGACCCTGCAGGGGGGAGAAGGTACAATCTTTACTGGGGGCGAGCTGTGCCAAGGCAAAGCCTTTGTGTGGATGAACCATAAAAGAGGCAGAGCCTTCGTGTGGAGTTGCGAATGTTGGATCCCAATGAGCGACAGCTGGTTATTCTTAGTCATTTCCAAGGCTCAAGCAACGTGCGCATTTAATGTGCAATGATGATGGCATTTCACCTTTATCCAGGAGTACGTGATTACTGGGTTCGTGAGTTGTACGAGTTGATCTGGGCCCTTGATTCGAATTTGAATGGGCGCCTTTTGGTTTCTACGCAAATGATGAGGTGACAGATAGATGGCTCAAATTAAATTAGAGCAACATCTAACGACGGGGGTTCATTGGACAAGCCTGTAAAAGGCAAGGAAATCACCCTTTTTGCCTTTTTTCCACTTTTTCGAAAGTTTGAAGTCCCAAGTGCAAGAATGCTTCTCTTAGAGCCCAACAATTTCCCGTCATTGTCGACGATTAACTGCTCTTTGGTTTCAAGGCTCTCTAATATTCGATTCTTGCTAGGTTTGGCGTACGTATATTCTCTTCTTCTTGCTGTACCGAGTTCTTCTCTTCTCTTTACCCCAAAAAATGGTCATATGACATGACCAACAGAAAATTAGAGAATCACTTCTTCAAAGACTGAATGATAACATACTGGAACTCAAACATGAACGGTAACTATGAATCATTATAGGGAATGATCCACTGTGTTCTGTATGGTGATGTTATGACAGTCTTTGCAAATAAAAAGGGGTCGGCCATTGCACATGGCAGAGAAAATTCACGTTTTCTCTCTCAATGTCTGAATTTCGCATCCCCCATAACGTCTGGAGTTAAGGCTTTTTATATCCCCCATGGGTAGATGGGGTCTGTCCAATCGTAAAGGATCCAAGGGTCCCTGTTAGAGTCAATCAATCAATCAAGCCATTAATGCTTAGATCCCCTTGTCTTTTCCCTGAAACATGATCTGACTGGCGAAGGCATGTAGAGACGGCACTGGCAGTGTGTTGTCTTGTCAATCATTTCATTTAATTTGCTCGGTTGACTTACTGCCTCATCAAGGCGAGCTGATGCCTTCGTCGACGGGGCTCGGACGAGGAACATCTGGGTTGAGATCGCCTCGGCATGCACAAGGTCGCCTGCCCGCTATCCCACCTGTGAGCCTGCCAGCTTGTCACGTGGAGCTTAACTTTACGATTATTTATATGAGTAACAGATCTCTCACCTACCCAAGCTCTGATACCCTTTGTCACGGAATTGATCTTCAATTTGTAGAACTCGGGCTCAATTTAAACTTACCAACCCATATCAAACAATCAATCAAAGGCTCCGACCTACGCTTTGTTCTATCACTTTGGTTGCCATTTCTAATGTACCCACATGGAACACAAGTATGGTGGTGGATTGCAAACCACAAAGGTAAAGAGAAAAAAAAGAGGCAAGGCACGAAGAAGAAGAGCATCCATCGATTTCCTCTAAAAAACAAGACAAAGCGCACACACACATGACAAAAGACAAAGGGATGGTAGATATATAGGTTAGTTTAGGTTACCACAACTTGGGCCAAGGATATCCAATAATTGGGCCAACACAAAGTTAAATGGGCCAGCACATTAAAAAGGGCCATCAAAGAAGTATACTGATCATGAGCAACAATAACTAATTAAGTTACTTCCAATGGCCAGGATTGTTTTCGGGTCGAGCCTTTATTCTTGATTGTTGATATTCAATTCACCATTGGTCGAAGCCTGTGAAAATATAATTTGACGTTTTTACATCATCGCTCGAAATTTATTGGGTACCAAAACCCAACAGTAAATAATGTAATAATGAAAATGACACACGAGTGCACTACATTAGGCATCAACATTTTAGAGTTGTGGCACCCATGTCTCCAATGCTTTGAAACCGTGGAACTGATGTTCCCAACTAACGAAAAACAATTATTTGAACTTTTTTAATCTTTTGTAATTTTTGTTTTTGAAAACAGGATAAAAGGATTTAACCATTCCCCCAAAACGAGACTCGAATCTAGGTCATCATTTTGGTAAAAATTTTGCTCTTACCAGAGTTATGCATTTGCTTTAAATGGTTATTTGAACGATAAACAATTACGTAATGTCAAATGGAAGGAGCAAAAGTGATTTTCTTTATCCAAAACAACCAAAATAATGACTTTAACTTTCCTCTAGAAATTTGAATAAAGAAAAAATTGTCAGTTTTCATGAAACGTATCCGTTTGCTTGAATGCATATGTGACATTATGTAAGCGTTGAATGATTATTTAGCTTTTGAAAAAACATTTTACAAAAGGCGAGAGACATGAACACGTCTAACAGCAGGTTGGTGTTAGACTCGTGAAGCTTATATTTGACCACTAATTTTAAATTTTTTTTTAAATTCATTTTTAACTATATATTTTATAGGATTTATAATTTTTTATCAACCTTTTAATCACAAATATTATTAAATTTTTTAATTTTTATCAAAATTTACAAAGCTTCCATGTGGTTCCCATTATTTCACATTATAATGAGAGGAATAATATTTTTTTGAAAAATGTGTGGTTCAGAAAGAAGGAAATTTTTTTGGATTTACGTATAATATTATTTTATTGGAAAATATATGATTAATAAGAAGAGAAAGAAAAATAAATTATAATTTAATGAAAAATAACGGGAGCGAAACAGGTTTAAAAACCTAATTTTTAACTAAAAATCCAAATAGCCCTTATAATGCGAGCGGTGTTGAAATTTACCCTGGTTCAAATTGAGCCGAAGTTCTGTGCTATATGTCCATCGGTCTGGGTCCTTGGAAAATTTCTCCAAATTAATTTTAATTAGTTATTTCTTGATTCTACCCCTGCGTAGTCCCGCTCCCACCATTCACTCTATCCAGCCATGGCACACTGGCACCGCTACTGCTGCTGCCGCTTTTACTGATTTTCTGAAAATTCGCCTAGTTCTCATATCTCTGCAAAAATGGCGACCACTTTATCACTTCATCTTACACGAGTCGTCTCCCAATTTCCTGTTCCTTCTTCTCTGTTTTCCCATCTTTCTTCTGCCAAGCAACGGCCTAAGTTACTCAATTGTCGCCCGAGACTGCGCTTTCATGGTCGCAGCGGTTTCTTCGTCTCCCCTCACGGAGCACCACGTCGTCGTTTTAGTATCTCTGCCTCCACCACCTCACAAGGTACAATTTTTATCCTTTTCTTTTCCAGTGGCATTAGAAGAGTTAATTGCCCAGTGGTCACTGAACTTATACCTATTTCTTCGATTGCTCACAGAAGTTTAAGATGTCGAGTTTTGGCCAAAACTTATCAAAACGTTCAACGTTAATCACTACCTTAACATCCGTTCTAATTCTTTGATGGAATTAGTGATGTGGCTAAGAATGCACATGTGGTGCTCCGTCGCGCTGTTATCGAATTTTCACGTTAACTTTGAAAAATATTTTCGATTGCTCACTGAACTTTGAAAACGTCTTCGATTCTCACTGAACTATGAGTTGGAAAATGATGTCGACGTATTGTTCGTTAAAAAATATGTACCGCAATCGCACGGGTTACGTAAAAATAATAAGGTGGTCGACTTTTAAGCTCTTTTTATCTTTTGAAAAATTCAAATTTATCGTGTGTTTCTTTGTTAAAATTAAACTAAAATTTGAATTTTGCAACGAAATACACAATAAATTTAATTAAATGGATTTTACAACGGAACACACCATGAATTTAATTAAAATTTGAATTTTAATAATTTTAATTAAATGGATTTAATTAAATTTATTGTGTGTTTCGTTGGAAAATCTAAATATTAATTTAATTAAATTTGATTTTTTCCAACAAACCACATAATAGATTTGATTTTTTCAAATGATGAAAATAGCTTAAAATTTTACAAAAATATGTTAAAATTAAATTTAACTATTGTGTAATTGAGTAATCATTTTTTGTGGGATCGACAACTCGTTTGTCTATTACTTTTATGTAATCTGTGTGATTGCGGTAAACATTTTTTAACAAACAACGGGTTGATGTCATCTTTATAAGTTTAATGGCCAAAATTTGACCACCTCAAAGTTAGGTGAGCAATTGAAAGTTTTTTTCGAAATTTAGTGAGCAATCGAAAACGTGACAATTTATTAACGGGGTGCTACATGTGCATTCCGTTAGCCACGTCACTAATTCCATTAAAGATTTGGAACATATGTTAATGCAGTGAGTAACGTCCAACATTTTGATAGGCTTAGTGACTACAATTCGACATCTTAAAATTTCAGTGAGTAATCGAAGATATAGACATAAGTTCAGTGACCATTGGGACAATTAACTTGGCATTGATTTACATATTTTACATCTGTTTTGATTCTTCGAGATAATACACCTCTTTTTGGATTCTGAAATTTGTCTTTAGAAATTATGCAGAACTAAAACGCAATATTCATTTGTAATTTTACATTTATGACCCGGAGAGCAAACAAAGCTCAATGCTCTAACTTTTTCTTACTTTTATATCATAAAACATAATTCAAAAAAGGAGTAGCGATATTTACAATTTATTGTTCTCAGAAATAGCTCGAATTGAATCTGTTTTCTCTTCTCTGGAAGGCTTCTTATAAGCTGAAATTTTAAGAACATACTGTGAAATCCTATTTCTTAATTATAAATTTCTGCAGACTGGGATAAACACTGTGACACTTCAAATGAAAGATATGATGTGATTGTTGTTGGAGGGGGGCATGCAGGCTGTGAAGCTGCCCTTTCATCTGCTCGTATAGGGGCAAAAACACTTCTTCTTACGCTCAACATTGACCGTATTGCATGGCAGGTAGATTGATAAAGATTTAAAGCTTTCTTATTATAGTTTTTAGTTGTGAAGATTATCATTTCTTTGCTCAAATGAGTTTTTGGTATATGTAATCAAATGTTTTCACAACATTGTCTGACATGATAATTTCTATGGATAATCCTTTGGGATGGGAAGCTGGGACTTTCCCTGATATATCTATTAAAATAGCAACTTTTGGTTCTTTATCTCTATGAATGTAGTTTCCAACAAGGATCTTCATTCATTCTCAGCTGGAAGATAAAATCTCACTCACGATGAGAAGCTATACTCTGTCATGACTCATGATTGAGACTGAGACACTAACTTCTTACTTCAAGTGAACCATGTATGCATTCTATGTGAGTTTCTCCTGATTTTTGTTTGCAAAGATATTTTGGAGACATAATTTAGGGCTCAAGAATTTGTTGATATCACAAGATTCATTTCATTAATGTGTGTAAGACCTTTCCTAAATTCCATGTCCAGGCAAAGCTTCAAACCTTAATTTCTAGATACTTCTTGAAACCTCATTAGAAATAATGCTTCCTATTTATTATAAAAAAAAAAGAAATATATTATAGAAATTAAATGAGCGTTAAGTAAAATCAAGATATAATATAAAAAGAGAGTTGAAGTAGTTCTATTATTACTTCAATTCAGAGTTAGTTATTTTGATTGGATGAATCCTATCAATGGATTAATCAGGCTGTGAAGTCTGAATCATCCAAGGGTCCAAAGGATCATGTAAGAACCAACTGAACTTCTAAAATTTCTTTCTTCTTTTTCTAATGGATTGCATCAAAATCAGTTACTGATTTCCTTGTCATGATAGTTTACTTTTAAATGTGCTTGAAATTTTGCATAGAGTTTCTGCTAAGTGTATTTAA
>CAIGRT010144204.1:0-14863 GCA_903798405.1 Fraxinus platypoda | reverse complement strand
TTACATAAACATTACATCATTAATTATTTAATTAACCAAAAAAATTACATCTTTATTAATAACAAATTAATTCTTAAACAAAACTATTAAATATAAACTAGGCAAACGTGCATTGCACGTTGCTTGCACCTAGTGTGTATATATATATATATATTATTTTTTTTTTTTTCACACGAAATTTTATGTTGTTGGCACTATTAACAATAAAACCTAATCTTATCTTAATGCGTTTAATCATTAAATGGTCACTGATCAAATTCAAATACTTTTAAATTAAAAATTAAAAACTAAAAAAATATTACTAAAGCATTAAAAAGTATAGGAATATACATAGAACATGTGAGTGTATGATATTGAAGTATATCAATAAACTTGCATATAGGCATTCAAGTCGTGTCTGTATCTCATATTTATGTTCGTACTTCATAAATCGTTCGACAAAAATAAAATTCTAAACGAAATCAAAACAAATATATTACAAGCCTGTTAAAATGGAAAAGACGAATGTTTGATATTTCAACATCTAGTAAGATCCACAATTTGTAATCACTTAAATTTTAAATTATTCACCTGTGAAACATACTTGTAGTCTGCAAGTTGAAGCCACGAAGCAACATTTAGAATCTACAAACTCTGCGCAATTTCGGCAATGCATATAGATACCTTGTGCAGAGAAAACTCTTTCATGAAACAAATTCATCCAGTTCCACAACAATGCAGTAATCACCCAACTGAATGAAGTTAAAATGGCCTTGCAAACATTTCCTTGTCTCCAAAGAACAGAAACATGAGTGTTATACGAACCCATTGTTGACCTAAAGAGACTCGTGTCTCTGTAGGAGGAAGGCAGAACACCACGTTAAATGGCGCTGCCCTGCTGATAATTTTTTTATATTTGTATTCGTAAATACCATTTTCTACCCACAAATGGCGATGATAGCTTAGAACTAAGGTATTTATTTTGTTTATGGGGAACCTTGGCACTTCAACAGGCACCTAGAGCTTACATGCATAAATCCTAGTTCTTGAATAACATTATTCTGCTGTCTCAATGTTGTTGCCATACAATAATTGCAATTTGCAAACAATGGCTTGATTTGAACTTTAAGGTCGCTGTTCGACACATAAATGTGGAGATATGTAGACAGATCATGCATATGTACAAGACTCCAGTGGACACAAACTGTGTAGGCATTCCAGTTGGGCATATAAAAATAGACATGACAGCAGCATCTAAATCTATCTTCGGTTTAAAAAGTCTAGCACAAAAACAAAATTCCACTAGATCAATTCTACACAATTCAGTCCAAGTCAACTTTCCTTCTCCATTTTTCAGGAAGAAGGTTCTTTGGTACCAACATGCAATCACTAGTTACATTACCAATCAATTGCCAGATTTCGAATCAACAGTCACTAAAATAGTAAAATGGTAAGAAATGAAGCATTCTTCGCGAGTCCTTGTGTTCAGTAAGACAATAACATGACAAGAATGGGAAGACAAGTAGTATTAATTTAACAGCTGAACAGAGATAAAACTATTTAATACATTTAAGGGCAGAAACAAAGTTCAGATTCGATTTATCATAACAAAGGGGAGATACAGAATATCATATGTTCTAGAAAATCTTTACATAAACTTGGCCCAACATTGACGAGAAAATGATGACTAGATAAATATAAAAATCAACTAACTTGAACAGATATAACCCACAAGGTCTGCTCGTGATCTCCCCTAGCCTCTGTATGATCTCAGAACACCTGAAATCAGAAACTACCATTATAAATAAGAGAACAAATAGTCAAGTTACAAGCCCACCTTGATTTTTCATTATATTCAAGTAACTTACCAACATCTAACTATTGTTGTGTCCCATTATTATGATGGCCTTCATTATTTTCCTTGTGCTGCATCTGATCCTCAACTTGTGGAACCAAAACCATCCCCTCAATCACTTCCTCTATTTTCTCCTCGTGCAAATTGTGATCCTCTGCAGCAGAACCTAAATTAGCAAACGTCTCACTCCCACCAACGCTATTCTTCTCAACAAGTGATTCTCCATCATTAGATCCAGAACTCACCCTCATGCCCCCGTTTTCGTCAACATCCATTGGCACACAACTATCATTCAAAAGCTTAGCTGATACTTCATCTAGTGCCTTTATTCCACCCATTTTCTCATTTTCCCTCAACTCCACTGCATTCAATGCTGCCAACACCTGACTTGAATTATCCACTCTATTCACATTTCCTGTCAAATTAGTCTCCTCTTCCACAACCACCACAGGACACACACCACCATCCATGTTTTCACTTCTTGCACCGTTGGTATTTTTAACATTAGTATAATTTTCTCTCGACACTTGTACAACACCACCACCCAGACGACCCACATTCCCACCACTTCCATCACCACCACCACCCAAATGAGCCACATTTTCACCACCACTGGGCCCGGACACCTCAGGTGATATTAACATAGCTGCTTCCTTCTTTCTCACCTTTTCCCTCACAACCAAGTATGCCACATGTTCCAATGCTTCTTTTGCCCTTTTCCTTGTGAAGGCAGCCTCCTTAGCCCTCCGCTCAGCCTCCGCTCTTGCTGCCACAGCAGCCTTAGACATAGACGCAGCAGCAATCTTTGCTGCAGCCAACAAGATCTTCGCAGAAGTCCTATCAATCACCCTATAAACCTCACTACTTCCACTCACGCCCAAACTCTCATCCCCACCAATAACATTAGCTTCCGTTGTCCTTTCCAAGTTAAAAATTGGAGAGTTTGGGTTAATGCAAAGGGGGCAAGTGTAGTGGTTCCCGGGAGAAGCCGGGGCGGCGACGCAGTAGGAGTGGGAAGAGGAATAGCATTTGAGACATGTGATTACGGAGTCGTGCGTCGGAGAGGGAGGGTAGACCTGGAAGCAGGTGGGGCAGAATGATTGAGGGTGAAGGCGGAGGACACAGGTGGTGCATAGCCGACGGAAGATCCCACGGTTGCGAACGTGGTGGAGCAACCGGCGCTCCTCCACACCGCAGTTGCCGCACGCATTGGCGGCAGAACTGGTGGTGTGATCTTGCTTTATAATCATGTTTATAAGAAATTTTTCATTACAAAACAAATCAATGGAGAGAATAATACGAAAATTAACAGATTAAATCCTTCTGGTGTGAGTACGCAGAGTACTTGCTAGGGTTTTCAGGTAGGGTTTCAGGGAGGAGAAGAAAATTAAGAACTAAGAGAGTCCGTCGTCGTTTTATAGTATGTGGAGATTAATCATTATTTCCTCACATTTGAATGATACTATCCACCCTGGCAGGCACCCAATTTTTTCAAATCTTTTGTGGTATTTTTATATTTATTGTTTTTCGAAATATGATCGACAAATAAGTCATTTTACGCATTTTCAATAGATTTTTTAAAGGCTAAATATAATTACACCATAATTTTTAATAACTAGATTTTATTTTCATTGCATCAATGTTCATAACATTTACACACTGTCACATTTGCATGTTTGTGAGTGATTAAAACCCAATTAAAATTGAAAATATAGTCGTTATTGGGTCCCACTCATCCAATAAAAGTCAACAATAACGGCTAGTTTTTCAATTTTAATCCGATTTTAATCTCTACCGAGCACACCCTTATATCTAAATTTTTTTCATCGCATTCTTATTTCTTAAATTAACATAAATCGTTCCCAATTATGATTTTTTTTTTCCAAAATGTTCTTTAAAATAGAGTAAAAAGATTCATTTGTCCATTATATTTTTAAATATAAGAAACAAACGATAATGTAAAAATGCAACCAAATATTTCGTTAACAATATTTTTTGGACGAAAATCATGATTAAGGACAAGATTTTATGATCAATGAAATGTTAAAAATAAGAATATAATAAATAAAAAAAGTTAAGAATATTAGTGTAATAATGAATAAATATCAATGTCCTCTAATGTAAATTAAATTTGATGTATCTATAAAAAAAATATGTTGTAAATATAATCACCCTTTTTAAATGGAAAACATTATTAGAGACGACATATATTAATTAATGAAAATTTGATGATAAAATGTGACAAAAAAAATTGGAAACACAAGTGATAAATTTGAAGACTTTAATTACAATTAAAATGTGATGTAACAAATAAATTTCGTTGTATGAATATAATTACCTAACATCTTTTATTTTTCAGGCCAAATTTTTCTGAAAATATGCACATAAAGTTGCTTGTCTTTTCTGTCCTCAAATCAAACTCAACCATCCTTAATTTATTGAATTATATATATCACATTTGGTATTCTTTTCATTATGTATAAATTAATTATTTAAGGTTATGATGCTTGAAAGGCTTCTCACAAAAAAACGGATGGCAAAACATAGTTATTATAAATCATGATCAAGGTATGACGATATATAAGGTTATGATGCTTGAAAGGCTTCTCACGACAAAACGGATGGCAAAACATAGTTATTATAAATCAAGATCAAGGTATGACAATATATGTAATCAGTAATCCATGAATAATCTCTTCTATTATTGTACATTTTTTAGTATGATAATTCAAGAGATGCTTTGCTAATATTTGGAACTATGACAAGGTATGACGATGTTCTATCATTGTACCTCATCATACTGAAAATGGTACGATGATATTGAAAAAACAAATATTTGAAGCTCATTCGATTTCAAACCTCTAGAGATAATGTTTAGGTAAATTGAAAATTAAGTAACACTTACTTTTTCCTAAACATATTTAAATAAGCTAAAAAAAATTGAAAAGAACTTCCACAATCATGATATTTGAAGGTAGCATCTCGCAGTGTTGATTGCTTGACCTTAACCACTTGAGCTTAATTTTGATTTTCACTCTTTTTTTTTTTTTTTTCCTTTTAGAGGGAGAAACAGAATGGGAATGAACGAGTTGTCTCCTTTTCGAGAACAGAGAGGACAAGCAAAGAACCCAAATATTTGAATTTTTAATCTCATATATGCCACCATACAAAGTTAATTGTCTGTAATAGTCCACTATTATAAAGAGATCTCATTTGTCCCTACACCATGAAGGTAAAAAAGAAACTTTTTTTTTTACTAGTGTCGGCTTCTCCTATGTTTGGCTCATCGATTTTATAAATAATCAGACAACTTTTTATCCATACATTTTGAGGAACCACAAAATACTAACTTATCTACTGCTAATTTCTATCAGCTTATAATTTAAACCGTTTCAAACATTTCCCATATATGCTTTAAAAGCATGTAAAAGCATATATATTTATCTTGCTATTGATATCAGCAAAACACATTTTGGTCATCCATAAGCCCGGGATGACACAATAGCATCCTAGGTTCATCGCTGTTTCTGTAATCTGAGAATGTGAGAATATGTAAATATACACACGTTAATTGAGAGACAGATGCTATAAAACTCCAACTCAATGTCAGAATATTCAACAATATGACGAAAAGTGAGAAATGGGAAGCAGCACCAAAACTGCAGTGCTTATTAGGTTAGGATGTATGGTGATTGTTTCAATCAACTTCACAATATACAACTTCTAAAAGTCCAGCATAAAATCGTCTACTGTTTGTGATAAAGTCGTCTAAAACCAAAACATATTTGCAGTTGAGATTAACTAGACGACCAATGCGTAAAGCATCCATAATTATTCGGTTTTTGAGACATCTTTCACAATGTAGCTCCTGCGCATGATCAAGACAAGTCAACATTATTGTACCTGCCGGCTCTTTGAATCTAAAATGTGAAGAGGAAACAGCAAATGCTGTTTTTAGGTCCTGCTTCATTCTACTCTTCATTGCCTTCTAAAATTTTGAAGTTCAAGGGGTTGCACTAACTGAACACGATTCTCCATCAAGCTGCAAATAAGAAAAGACCAAGTCATTGCACTAACTTTAGTGACTTATTTTTGAAGAGTTGGTTGTAATCAGAAGCAGATTCTCCATCCATTTCTTTGATTTCTTGCCTGTTGTTTGAGTAATTGAGACCTAATGCCTTCATATATGCCTCTATGGACAGCGGAATGAAAACATTCCAGAGATACTTCTCTTGGTGAAGAACATAGTACGAGTGGATCAGATATGGAATCTAATGATTATCATAATAACTTCATGAATGCATACAATGTTTAGCATAATAATTCAAGACATGATAATGAACCTTTTTTTATATATATATTGGCTAATGAAGTCCTGCTAAAATATGAAATGTAGTGGTATCAAATCAAGCTTTCAAAGCACAATGATGAACCCTAGAATTTATCACATGCAATTATAAAAATTATTCCTTCTCAAATCCCATTTCCAAGATTCAAATTTCAAAATTATTCCCAACTCTTTAACAAAAAAAAAAGTCCAGAAATGCAAAAACAAGATCCTTAAAACCCATTAATCCAAAAGACAAATAATTAGGAAATAAATAGATTCATAAATATATAATTGCTACTAAGAATTTGAACGAAAGCAAAGAGAAATCTGACTTCCTCCAATCATGATAAGGAGCTCTTTATGGCACCTTGCAAAAGTCAGCTTGTCATTGAAATTATAGATGAAGCCACCTTATCTAATAAAATACCACGTTAAAATCAACAATATGAAGAATATATCTGTTTCATTGATTAATCACTGATGCAAAGGGCATCCAGATAAATGACCAGTATTTTAATAGCTATCTCAGTAAATTAGTTAACCATATCATTATGGCAGTCCATATTTAATGCAGAGCCTATGCATTAAAGGGCTACTGTTAGAATCTATAAAAGGTTTTAGAATTTTTTTCCCCGATTATGGTACATAAACCAGAACTGTCTCACTACAGTTTTTTTTCGAAAAAATGTGATTAAAATTTCATCATCAGAAAACCTAATGTAGACTCGAAAGAAAAGGAATCGACGAAATCTACCCCACTCGTTTGCAGGACCGAAGTCAATTTCAAATGGAACCCTATCACACGACCTTGGGTACTAAAAATGAAACATTCTACAAGACTATCAGGAACGTTCAAAATAACATAAAACATGCGCTCCTAAATATTTCCTCACATCAGTTGTCTCCAAAATTTTTATATTGTCAATAACTCATTAAGCATCGAAGTATCCCTGGGAGAATAACCCACCGCATGTCCATGTGTTTTTTGGCACTATCAAAATAATTTTTCACTACTATTGGTGGAAATTAAAGTCAACATTCTGTTGAAAAAACACCTTTTAGGGCCTGTTTGAGACCCATTTTTTTGACAAAAATGCATTTTAGAATAGTGATTTGATGGAGAATGTGTGGTTAAAAAATAAGGAAAAGTTTTAGAATTGCGTGTAATATTATTTTATTGAAAAATGTGTGGTTGAAAATAAGAGAGAGAGAAATGTATTTTGAAAATAATAGTAACCAAACAAGGGCTTAATCACAGAATTAAACCAAGTATGTCAGTTCTTAACAAAGGTAGTAGTATTAAGTTAAGGAATAATCTGCATTTAACATTTTTTCTGCATTAAAGTGAGACGTGGTCTAAGGACGTGGGTAATATCTTTAGTCCACAGGGTTTGATTAGGTTATGCAGATGTATTTGATATTATTTGGTGTCCTAAAAACTGTTGGAGAGTTTTATAGCATGTTTGGCCAAGCTTAAAAGGTGCTATAGCATGCTCTTAGTCTAGAGAATTGCTTAACAATTTACTTTCACCAAATTTCAAGTTGTATACTGGAATCTAATGAAATCTCAGTGGCACACATAGAAGCATGACCCTTAACATAGAGAATTTATCAGTGAAGATATGATATTGTCTTGTTTGAATTTACCGATCGTTGGAAAAGGTGATTCTCGCTTCTCCTTAGCTTCTTCTCTTTTTCTTCAACGTCCTCCTTCAGTTCAAAATAAAAAAAACAGCCCAACATTTCCAGGAGATACTTTCTTGGTTATCAATCATCACCCCATGAGGAACCCTTTTAACTCTGCATTTTCTTTACATCCCTATGACCAAACCATTGTGCATCCTTTACCTATCCTTAGACTCATCCAATCCACTATCATCCCTCACTTTTCCCCTAAAAAAGCCCAGAAAATCTAGCAGTAAAAACTCACTCTCGCTGTAGAAAAGTATTTAATCTTACAGTTATCCTGTGTCGATCAGTTTATCAGGATTATATATTCTTCTTCAATTGTGAAAGTATTTCAAGTTTTACATACAATAGGTTATACCATCTAATGGAAATATATATCACACGAAAAGATTTAAATATCATCCACACTTCAAAAATCTGACAGTGTTATGATCAATATACCTTAGTGCTAGCCCAAAAGTGAGAGCACTTAATTTAGATGGTGGGGAAGATCATTGTGTATGATCAGAGTAAATAACTGACAGTTCAAGAGCTCTATGGCCTTAATTGTGACAGAGATGCCAAGGAGCTATATGATGTTTACGAAAAAAGGCAGCCATATTGATCTGTCATATTGTGGAACAATATCAATTTTTCCATCAGCTAAACAAGAACAGCAAAGGATAAATTTTTACTGTATGATAATAACACTTACTAAAGAAGAAAAAATAGGCTTTAAAGGTACTTATCAATTTTCTAAGAAAAGAAGGTTTATAATTAATCGAGCATGAACAGGACAACTTCAAACATCCACCGCAGAACAATATGAAATGCAAAGCGGGACAAGGAAGATTTTTAGAGAATTTGAATTAATTGAACATAACCTTCTCATAATGAAAGAAAACTGCAAGTAAACCCATCCTTGACTAGCTTGGTTACAGCATCCCGAAATCTGTAGTAATCCTTATCAGTATTGTACACCTGATGAGAAATCCTTGCATACCCCGTTATTGGATCAATCTCCCCCTCCACTGGCGCCCTATAGTAAATCGGCACCTCAACCCCAAAACACATCCTCAAATGTGTTCTTAACTTTAATGCATCTGCATCACTCTTGATCCCCAAACAAGGGGGCAGTCCCACCATCGCCATACTTGAGCACATATCGGGAGGTGTCCCCAACTCTGTCCCCCATGCCTCCACCAACATCTTCGCCATCACCACAACCTTCTCGTGATTCCTCCTCATTATCCCCTCAATCCCACCCTCAAACCTATTTACAAACTCCATCACCTCCGGCATCACAAGCTGTGGGCTGTAATCCCTTGTCCCAATCCATGCACTCTCCATTGCCAACCCATTCCCATATTCATGTGAAACCACCGGATGGTGCAAGTCTGATAACTCGTCTGACATCTTACAATACAAAAATGCCGCAGAGGGTGGGCAAAAGAACCACTTATGCAAATTACTGGTGTAAAAATCAGCACCTATGTCCTTCACATCTATGTTGACATTCCCTATCGCGTGGGCTGCGTCTACGAAAATCCTATCCACGCCCTCATCTCTACACATCTGAACCAACTCTTTGACGGGAATTATAACGCTAGGCATCGAAGTAATGTGATCAATCACAGCTAATCGAATTTTCCTACCATTTGCTTTGCCCGTCTGAAGGGCCTTTCCGAACTCTACTATTATTTCAGAATTCGATTTAAGAGGGAAAGGAAGGTGAACCTCGATAACATGGCCACCGGCGCGAGTAATGTACGCTTGAACCGATTTCTTGACAGCGCCATAGGCATAGTGGAGCATAATAGCCGCATCACCCGGTTGAAAAAGGGTCGTGAAAAACGACCAGGTGGTGTGCTGAAGAACGATGGCGGCGGCAGTAGTAGCGTTATCGACAATAGAGATTTCATCAACATGGTCAGCGTTGATAAGGGTCTTGATAATTTGGCGAGTCTTGAGGATGGAGGGCTTTAAGATATTGAAATAAAAGTTATCGGGTTGTTCGAGGAAGTGGAGCTGGTGGTTTTGCTGGGCGGCAATAATGGTGGAGGGGCAGCAACCGAAGCTACCGTTGTTTATGCGGGCGATTGCGGGATCATGGTGTGAGAATTCAGCAATAATTTCTGAAGGGGTTATGGGCTTGGGTTTTGATTTTGGTTTTGGAGTGGCACAATTGAAGGGTTGCAGAGAGGCCATCAGAGAAGTGGGGGTTAGGCAGTGTCAGATTTGGGATTGGGAAGGCAATGTTTGAGGTTCTGGGAAGCGAAAGTCACGAGAGAGAGAGAAGGGCGGAGTTGAGAAGTGCGTAAAATAATGGTTTGATGACAAGGAAGCTACCATTAACAGAGTAAACAAAACAAAGAAATACAAGTGGGAGAGGATGGGACAGGAGAAAGGCTTCGGGATAGTCTACCGAAGCTTTCGAACATTATCTGTGAAATGGGAAAATTAGTCCTCTTAATTTTAGTTTCGAAAAAAACTCCGCTAATTTTGGGTTGCACATTCAAAAAAATAAAAATGAGGACGAGTATTTTTACTGGGAATCACCCAATTTGAATCAGAATTAAACCTAACAGTCAAATTCGATTTAGTTCTAATTAAAATCGTCTTAAAATTTAGAATCAGATACTTATTGATATCATCATGACAACCACACCATCTCCCTTTACGTAGTAAGATTTGGGAGAGTAGGACGAATGTAGAAATGCATACTGATATGGGCATCTATGTTGTCTCGAGCTTTAATGTCTCGAGGAGTGGGACATACTAAACTGGGACAAATGTCCTCGGGCATGGTATAGTCCTCGAGTATCTCGAGGAATATAAATATACGACTTACAATAACATAGTGTCGAAGTTCTTGGGATGCGTCCTCGGGTATTTATGATTATTGTGTCCTCGAGCATTTTCCTTGGCCAAACTCAAAGAGTATCCTTAGGTATTGGCTGATTCATCGTTCCAAGAGTCCTAAGTCCATTGAAATAGCTCAATTTAAGAATCCTAAGTCCAGAAGGAATCTATCTTGGAAGATATTGCAGTTAATGTATGATTAGACTTGTGATTGTGGTCTAACACTTGATCACAATTAGAATTCCTAAAAGTAAAGATGCCAAATCTTGATAGGATTGCACCACATACCTCTATAAATATGAAATCATAATCATTATTCAGAGACGTTTTTCATATAATCTCAGCCTTCAAGCTTTTTTTCATATTCTCTCTCTGACTTAAGCATCGGAGGGGCGACGAGGATACCTCGACGCCTTGTTTCAGGTACCGGAAGATAACGTTCGTGCTCATTCTCAGTCTTCAAGCTCGGAATTCACCGGGTGCGATTTTTGGTAGCATCACATACCAACATTGAATTTGATGGTGTGGTCCTGAGGAGCCAAATGAGGACACATACCCACGTGGGTCGCGATAAGACAAAAAAGGGCATGGATGGGAATGGTTCGATTTCAGAGAGAACTAAATCGAAGTTTCTTGTAAGTGAAATCGTCGGGTCCATCTTTAATTATGAAACCGATGCAATTTGTTTCGATCATGTATCATATTTTTAAACATTTTCATAATTTCAACAACTATTCCATTCTCGTAAATTTTGAAACAGCACAACATTAATCTAGTAAATGATAAGTTCCATCTTACAAAATAACAAACATAGGTCTAAATCTAAAAATAAAATATGTTATTTTATAATATTCATTCACCAATGTATAGGAAGTATGAAACATCAAACCATTAATATAACAAATGATAATTTGTCACTGCTAGTGAATGAGCATATTTTTTGAAAAATAAAATAAAATATTTTGACAAATTTGATATCAAAAAATATTAAATATCAGAAAATTCAATTATTAGATTTTGGGTCTGGAACCAATAATCGAACCAAAACTTGTTAGTTCTTGGCTCTAGTACCCCATTACTTGATTTGACCTAAGAAGAATCAAATCGAATCTAACCGCTCTATTCAATTCGAGAGTTTTGTCCATTCCTACAAAAAGTATGAAACGCGACGTATCAAAAACTCTTATCTCATTTTTGTGTGCTCTCTTCCTCAAGATCAATAGTTCAGGCTTGAAGGCTAATCACCAATAATATTGATAAGTGTATTTGTACACTTATTTGGACATTTAAGTTAGAGTATTTATTAGATATTTTAAAGAATTGTGGCTTAATTTTATTTCTATTGTGTTTGGTGTGTACAAATCGACATAAATGGTGGAATGAAGAAAAACAGTGAAAATGGGCTCAATTGTAAGAAATTCAAAGTTAGGGGACTAAAGTGCAAATAGTCAAAAGTTGTGTCGGACCTCAAGATTAAGATTCGAGATGTGCTAGGGGCCAATTGAATGAGAA
The DNA here is from genome assembly GCA_903798405.1 of Fraxinus platypoda. Lineage (NCBI taxonomy): Eukaryota > Viridiplantae > Streptophyta > Magnoliopsida > Lamiales > Oleaceae > Fraxinus > Fraxinus platypoda. The sequence continues at coordinate 2,657 of CAIGRT010144204.1, read as the reverse complement.
AAGAAGTCAAATGAATGAAATATAGTCAAAGTATTATCACACATCAATTTCCAATTGAAAAAGTTATGCTACAGATTTTTAGTCTCGTATTGAGACTCATTTTTGGTATAGCAAACATTCGAATTGGAAAAATGTTATTTCTAGAAGAATTGTAGCCCTTTAATTTATCTTTTAAAAGCACTTTGAATCACTTCAATCGAATATCGGAAGAGAAAATTATTATATAAATATAAATGATTGTCCAGCACATGAATCAAGGCGCGTGCCAGAGGCTCTTTTGAGGCTGCCTGAGGCTTGCAAACCACTTAAGACGCGCCTTCAAGTATACCGAGGCACGCACCTAGGTGTAAAAATGGGAAAATCTATTTTTCTTATTTTTTAAAACTTATAGAATGCAATCTTTTTGCATTCTATATATTGGGAGGCATGTCCAGAAGGGTTTGAACCTAGTTTTCATGATAGTCGAGCAAAAAAAGTGAGTTTTTACATTCAAGAGCTGAAGTTGTGAAGCTTGGGTCGAAGTTCAAAGTTACATTTTAGAAGTTTTCAAGTTCTTCACTACATTCTTAGCCCCGGGTGATGTTGTTTCAACATTCTTGGTGTAATTTTGATATAAGAATGCTAGGCTAGATATTTTTATGTATTAGATGGACGATGAAAATTGTTGATTTATAGTTTTTAATTCAAGACTTAATATTTTTTAGTTAATTCTTTTGTTCTTGATTAAATATGCTTAAATCTCGCGTTGTTTGAATGTACGTCCATTATTTAGACAACTAGTTGCTTATTTGTAGTATTGGGATACTTACGATAAGTAGAACACTACATATTTAATGCACGGGTAATAGATATTAGAAATAATGTTTATGGTGTGTACAATCGTGTGTGATAATCCCGTGATTGAATGCGTGATTTGTATATGAATTCAGACAAAAATATCAATTCTTTTGTGTTACAATAATTGAATTTGGTAGAAACTGGTAAACTATAATTACATTTATTTCTCGTGGGATGATAACTCTTAACTCACTAAATCTATTACATGTCAATGATCCCGTACGCTTTCAAATTTTGTCAGAACAAACATCATGTATAAACTGCAACTTTATGTTCATATTATTAATAGTTCAACTACTCTGATAGCGGGATCATAGTACAACAATATCAATCCAATGGTATACTCCTAGAACGTTATTAATAGCGCAACATGAGTGGAAATATAGGAACACTATAAGTTTAAAAATTTAAGGCTTAAAGGAAAACTTTGAATAATATAGGAACAAAAGTGGAAATGGGTGAAAATATTATGTCAATAGAAAGAAGTTATTTGATTAGAAATTACTTTTTGTAAAAGTTAATTTTTAAGTCANATTTAAGGCTTAAAGGAAAACTTTGAATAATATAGGAACAAAAGTGGAAATGGGTGAAAATATTATGTCAATAGAAAGAAGTTATTTGATTAGAAATTACTTTTTGTAAAAGTTAATTTTTAAGTCAATTTTATTGTAAATGGTAAGTTTATTAGTGAACAACAATTGAGAATATTGATAATTTGATTAGGAGTGGTGTGATGGAAAATATATATTAGTTTGCTTTTTGGTATTCCCCCCACCCCCTCCCTTTTTTAGAAATTCAATTTGAAATACGTTTTTACTTTTCGCAAAAAAATGAAACTTTATTATGCATCGTAAATTTCATAATATTGAATTATGTTTATTCATTTAAATTTAAATTCAAGTTTTTAAATATATCAGTTTTGTTATAGATTCATGATGGATTGCCAAGATACCCGCTTGGTTGATGGTGCAACTACACATACTCTTCTTCAAGACAAAAAAAATATGTTTTAAAATTTAGCATCAGTAGAAAATAATGTTAATACGATATTGGGTGCATCGAATATCGTCGAAAGCTCTGGTAGAGCTTGTATTATTTTATCAAATAATATAAAATTATATATTGATGATACACTTTATTCTAGCAGATTCAGGAAAAAAAATTGCTTAGTTTTAAAGATATTCACTGTAATGGATATTACATTAAGAGATGCAAGAAAATAATGTTGAATATATTTTTATAATTTCTTTTGTATCTGGCCAGATGCAAATAAAATAAAAATTTCATGCACTCCAATCTGACATGTATTATATATTTATAAAATTGGTTAAATCAAATATTGTCACAAACTAGAAGTTCGTTGACCCAAAAAAGTTTTATACTTTTACATGATCGACTTGGATATCCGAAACTATAAAGATGTGTTGAATAATAAATAACTCACATGGACATCATTTAAATAACCAAAAGATTTTTTTGCCTGATGATTATCCATGTGTAGCATGTTCGTAAGGTAAGTTAGTCATTAGACTTTCGGCTACAAAAGTCGATATTGAATCTCCAACCTTCCTGGAAAGAATTCATAGAGATATATGTGACCCAATATACCCACAATGTGGACCATTTCGTGACATTAATTGATTCTTCTACTAGATTGTTATATGTTTGCCTACTTTTCACTAGAAATGTAGATTTTGCTAGACTACTTGTTCAAATCATAAAATTACGAGCTCAATTTTTCAATTACTCAATCAAGATACACCGTCTTGACAATGCTGATGAATTTAGGTTACAAGCATTCAATGATTATTGCATGTCAA
>CAIGRT010144188.1:0-18033 GCA_903798405.1 Fraxinus platypoda | reverse complement strand
TTAAAAATGACGAAGCCCATGCATAGCATGGGCAGATGACTAGTATGAGTAAAAGTACGTTATTGCATTTTTACTGTAGAAAGAAAAAAGAAATATTATCGTCGACATATGATAACCTAAACTCAAATAAAATACAAAGAGTCGGCACATATTCCTTCTCAATGGAAATAAATAAACCTAAGCGTGCATGTTTAAATTTAATAATTGAAGATGGAAAATAACTGCTGAGCTACAACTTCTACCTACAAAAACATAGTATAATTCCGAGTTCTGAAAGTCTCCGTTTTTCTTTTCCCAGTTTCAAACAGTATCCTAAGAAGAAGAAAGAAATATTACATAAAAAAGTAATAAAAAATGGATACCAACTCACACTTGACCTGCCACTTCCTTTCCTTTCTGGGTTCTGTCCCTTTCTCTCCATTACTCAGCCATTTTCTTCTACTTTTTCGCCCTCCTTTTTTTGGGTTTTTGCTAGAATTTCTTGATCATGCTTTTAATCCGATCAATTATTTAGGATTTTTACAAGTTTTGGGGGGAATGGGTGTTTGTTATTCATCAATCAATGGCAAGAAAAGGACAGTGGGGGAGAGAGAAGTAGAACATGGTACAAATTTAAAGTTGAGGAAGGGTAGTTCTGGTGATTTTTCCACGTTTATCAGCAAATTAAATGGCGGCGGCGCCGCGGCAGCCGTGGATGACAGGGCACTACATCAAGTTCCCGGCAGGCTTTTTTCGAATGGGGCGAGCCGGATCGCCAGTTTGTACACTCAGCAAGGCAAGAAAGGTACCAATCAAGACGCCATGATTGTTTTGGAGGTCAGTCAAATTTAATTTTAATTTACAAGTAGTTCATATGACTTCTAATTGCAAAATTCAGACAACAAGTCCATAATTTTTTTGAAGTTTTAATGTTGAAATTAGTTGTAGTTAACAAATATGGAAGTAACACTTGGTGTGACTAGATAAATTAAAATCTTGGTTTTTTGCTATTATTTGTTTAACCTTAATAAGAACTGGAAGAATGATGGGATGCTATTGTTTTTTATTTGGGTCAGTTTATGACTTGCTTGGATTGTTTCTCCGATAGAATTTCTGGACGAGAAGCGATACAAATACTGCATTTTGTGGAGTGTTTGATGGTCATGGTCCTTATGGTCATATGGTAGCAAGAAAAGTTCGGGATGCTCTTCCACTTTTGCTGCATGCGGAGTTGGAAGCTAAACACGATAGCAATCAAAGTTCTGATCACGAGAATGGCAATGCCAAGGGAATGACTCATTTTGATGAGTTTAAGGATGATGACGAGTTTGATTCATTGGATGCGGAGGACAATGAGAAACTCCCGGAGATGCATATGTCTATTAAGAGATCAATTTTAAAGGCTTTCAAATTAATGGATAAGGAATTGAAGTTGCATCCTACAATAGATTGTTTTTGTAGTGGTACGACTGCTGTCACTTTGATAATGCAGGTAATTCTTCATCTGAATTTCCTGCTTTTCTGCGTCATTGGATAATGGAAATAGTATTTATCTACGTCCCTTTTCAATATTCTTAAAATTGGGCCTACTATACGTTTACGAGCTAAAATCCCAGTAGCTTTGGTGATTGCATACTTCTCCAACAAGACGCAGAAAATTGACCATTTTGTTGTGAGATAAGAGTTTGAACCGTTTAGGACCATATAGAACTACCTTAGTTTTGATCTGCCTGTGTTATCATTTTCACTTCTGAAGAGTAAACAAAGCCAGGAAATAATTTCGTTTAACAAGACACTTTACAGTAGTAAGAGCATTTTTGGGAAAGTGAACTCACTTTCTAAAAAGTAGGTTTTTGTACTAAAAATTTCAAAAAACAAATTTAAAAGATTTGGGCTGAAAAAGTTACTTACAACTTACAAGTAATTTTCAAGCTTAGCCAAACATGCTCTAAAGAGAGAATGATGACCAGTCACCACAACCCTCACCATAGCTATTATCACCTAGTCAAATTGACGGCATTTAACATCAGAGGTGTCACAATCTTTCTTTTCCTGGAATATTGTTGAAAATGTATGGTTAACTGGTATGAACTATTTTAAACATGATTTTCCAGGGTCAGGATCTCATAATTGGAAATGTTGGTGATTCAAGAGCAGTATTAGCAACGAGAGATAAGGACAATGCTCTGATGGCTGCACAGTTGACCGTGGACTTAAAACCTAATCTTCCAAGTATATCTCTTCATCTTTATCTGCCATTTCCCCCGGCCATGGGTTAAAAACATTGTCAGTTACTGTTCTTTTATTCTTCAGGAGAAGCTGCTAGGATCCAGAAATGTAAAGGAAGGGTTTTCGCATTGCAAGATGAGCCGGAAGTTGCACGTGTATGGTTGCCTAACAGTGATTCTCCTGGTTTAGCGATGGCCAGAGCCTTTGGGGACTTCTGTTTGAAAGATTTTGGCTTAATTTCTACCCCAGATGTTTATTATCACCGTATTACTGAAAGAGATGAGTTTGTCATTCTCGCCACTGATGGGGTATTATTTTCTTATCTCTTGCTATTAATGGTTTGCTAGAGATTGACTTATACCTTAAGTTTAAAAGTATGTTTAACTAAGCTTAAAAAGTTCACTTATAAGGTATTATTTTCTTATCTCTTGCTATTAATGGTTTGCTAGAGATTGACTTATACCTTAAGTTTAAAAGTATGTTTAACTAAGCTTAAAAAGTTCACTTATAAGTAACAAGAGTTTGACCAAACATGCTCTAATTGTAAACGATGCCCTCCGTTCTGTCCCCCTCTCTGTACATCGGAGTGTTGTGCAAAGGCGGCATTCATGTAGCTAGTTGATGTTTATCGCTTTCACCTCTGTTATTTATTTTGACATAGGTATGGGATGTCATCTCCAATAAGGAAGCCGTGGACATTGTGGCCTCAGCTCCTGGTTGTGGAACAGCTGCTCGAGCTCTTGTTGACTGTGCTACAAGAGCATGGAGGCTCAAGTACCCAACATCAAAGATGGATGACTGTGCCGTTGTATGCCTTTTCCTCGAACACGTATCAGCAACTGGTGTTGTATGCCTTGCGGAAGAGTACCCAGAGATCTCAAATATTGATGAGGCTTTTCAAGATGCTCTTCTTGTACCTTCAGATAGTACTAAATTGTGTAGGGAGATAGTGCCTGTTATCGAGGAAGTCGAGGAGATGCTACCCGAGACGTCACTTGGCCAGTCTAAGAGGAGTTTAGCTGAATTCCTTTCGACTGCAGAGGTCGAGGAATGGTCGGCCCTCGAAGGTGTTACCCGAGTTAATAGTCTGCTTAGCATTCCAAGGTTCTTGTCGTTCGACAAAAGATCCGCAAGTTGGAGAAAGTGGTTATGAAATAAAAAAAGTGTATATGCTATGATGCTGATAGTGAGCAAAGTGCTATCAAGTTATCTTTTGCTGTATAATAAAGCCTTTACTCATACAAAATATGTTTGCTGTGTTGGACTGGAGCGCATTGGATAGGACGATGAAGAAAAAAGTTTAAAATTGTATGTTGTACTGTGGAGTATTGTCAAATATTGTGTTCCAAACACATCTCAGAAGATCGCGGATATGAATTTTCGTGAATAGCGGAGATATTGTAAACGATTATGTACATGTTTGATACACTGAAATGGATTGAATTGCATTAGACAAGACGATAAACAAATATACACTGCATATCTGTTTAACTATCTTGTTTAATTTAATGTATCAAATTGTCTTGTAACGGAGGATGTTTTCTTTAGATGGAGTTGCATTTTCTCTTTTGGAGGTATTGGACATTGAAATCTCGTGGGCCATCCATCACCCCCATTGGATCAATAAAAATCGTTATTGAGCCTAAAAAAAAAAAGTAGTCGTCATTGACTTGAAACGACTTTAAGTCTAAGCGTTTCTTTTTACACTAATTTCATTAGTCCGCTTTTGCCGTAATGTGCGCCTCTCCTTTTATGTTCCCACTGAATTGATAAAGATGGGAGAAGTTATGCCTTATTTTGGCTTTATTATCCATTTATTTTCTTTATGTCATTATTTGGCTGATTGTGTATTCAGCAAGTTGATCTTTAACTCTTTCAGTAAACTCGACAAAAAAATCGTTCAAGTCTTGCTAAACTATCTCATGACACGTGCAAAAATATAAGTGCTAGTTTATATTGAAAAACGAAACTTGGTTTAATTTTTATGAATGCGCGACAATGGGCAACATAACAACTTAATTTGGATAACTTTGGTTCATTGTTCACCAAACATGGCATGATACGGGTCATTAAACATTTTTGCACGAGCTAGCCTGGTTTGGCTCGATGAAATGGTATGCACCTCGATCTGCTTTGCTTTGCTTTACTTTACTTTGTACTATTCAGTTCAAATCGAGTAGGGTATACGAGCAATCATGTGAGGAGATTGAGAGATTTTATTAGCTGGGAATGATTTGAAGGTACACACCTTTAACTGTTGGTGGGGCTTATTCGGTTTAGGTGTACTTTCCAATTTGAAGATGGCACTCTCAAGCGAGATATTCACCTTCTGATGCCACCATTTGGTTTGGTTTGGTTTCTTCCTCTTTAATTATTATAATTTTCCATCATAAACCAAAATTTCTCTTAATATTCCTATATTTGAAAATATAAATGTTGACCTCAAAAGGGTCTGGGTCGTTCGTGCTTAGTCCATAGACAAATAAAGTATCGATGAAAGTATGAAAATTCCACCTTACTTTGAAAACGACTATGCCATCAATTGAATATTTAGATCCGGTCGATCAATCGTTCGGAATATTCAAGTGAGTCGACCCCAGATAGCTAGTCGTGTTGTTATGCTTAACTTCGTATGAATCATTTTATTTTTTTAATAAAAAGTATATATAACCAAATAGTGAGATCCAAGCAAATAAATGGTCTCCAATTCCAATTGGAGTACAAAAATAGTTGTTTGTGTTTGTCATTTTAGTACACGAAATATGGACGGCTCAAAATGTTCTGATGATTCGATTCTCTTTGATTTGGTTATATGTTACCAATTGGGACCATTTTAATAACATACGTGTTACCTTTTTTTGGGGGCTACACGTCGTATTATGTACAACCGGCTAACATTATATTCCTATTGTGATACATCATACACGTTGAGATGTATTGGCATATGTTCCCACCATAGGGATTCACGCAATTGAAGGACAAAATTGATTCTAAATAGAGGTTTTTTTTTTTTTTAATCGTGAAACTTGCTACTATCGTCTATTATTATATTAGTTGCATTGGTTTGAATCGTTTGATTGCTTAGTTGAAAGGCATGAAATGGTATTTGGTAGTTTAAAATCGGAATTGACTCAATATTGAGAAGTGACAACTAGACGTCCATAGTCAATTTTTTATTGGACTTCTTGTGTTTATATATGATGAAAATAGTTCAAAATTATCATATTCTCTGTAATCATTACACTCGAATGTAGACATAGAAAAAAGTCCTACCATCTGGATGACCGAATTGCCCCTAGCTGCGCATAGGTTTGGGGAATTCGAGGCGATGATTGACCCCAATTTATTTTATTTTATTTTATTTTTATACTCTAAATTTGTATTTAAGAGTAGAAACTAAATAATTTTGAAAGCAATAACCATTTCGTTTAGAAGTTTAAAACATTATCTTTAAATTACGTCTTTAGTAAGTCTTCTTACATAAATCTAAGATGTGCACACACCTTTTTTATTATTAATTTTTTTTTTTTGTATAAATGTGTATTTATTAAATTTGAACAATATTTTTATGCTCTAATACCGCCATCTTCAATAGCCTTAATTGAAAGTTTAAACCAATAAAGAAACAAATTTATTTATTTATTTATTTGAATTATATCCTAAACCAAGTTTAATACAACGTACTAAACCCAAATGAATATAGAAAAGATATCGAATAATAGATAAACTTCACTACGTATTTCTCTTTCTCAATCCATTCTGTGCGCGTAATTGGACTAGATTTTATCTCATTCCCTCTTTCTTAATTCGCATTATTCAGTATAGACGTAACAAAAAAAAAAAAGTTTCCCAAACACAACTTAGATCCAAATTATTAATAAAAATCCTAGATAAGTGGAAATACTAAATTATAGCAATTTAAGCAAAATTCAGTGGATACAAAATCATATTCAGTTTCTTTGAGGAGTGCCACGTAGCCATATATCCGGCATCCTATGATAAATGTTTGTACCTAAAAAACTACTAATAAATTTCTTACAATAATTATTTATTAATTATCCATTTATGTCATCAACCAATAATGCCCCCTCTTTTATTGATTTGACCAGTCAAACATCCCGTGCTGACATGGCACTCTTTCACTGGCCAGTCAAACATTTTGAATTCTCAGGGCCCAGCCCAATTTCATTCATTCATGCAATTTCAATCATATCTTTCTTGATTCCAAGAACCAAACAAACCCCACTTTTTTTCCACTGTTTTGTTTCTAAAATGACTTTTTTATATAGATATCACCAGCAATCATGTTTTTTGCAAACTGGTAAACCACTGTCTAGAGAGACAAGAGTAGAGAGTAGAGGAAATTGACAGGAAGGTGAAAGACAATTTTTCTCATTCAATGGGAAAAACCCATTAAGCAGAAATTAATGTGAAGAGGGTTAGAAAAAAGGTCTCTCCTTTCTTCTTCCTTAATTTTGTCTTCTCTATGTTTCTTCAGGTATTATAACTTGCTTTTCTGCATATCTTTATGTTCATCATTCGCTAATCATCGATACTTGCGTTTTTGCTATTTTTTTCTCGGGGAGAATTTTATCTCATGGGTTCAAGTCCAGACTAGACTTCTTTTTGGGTTTTGTACTTAATGGTCCTGCAAAAAAAAAAAAAAAGAAAAAGAATAGACTTCTTTTTTAATTTTTCTTTTCGTCTTCTTATCAAATTTGTTAGATCTTGATAGATTTTAGAATTCAATGTATGGTCTTGTTTTAAATTTGACTCTTAAATGATTGAGACCTTGTATGATGAATTTCTACCTATGTCCAAAAAAAAAAAATGGCGGGTGGGAAGCAACTTTATGGTGCAGTTGAATGTAAAGTAAATTATTCAGAAAGTATTATTAATTATGTACTTGTTTGTAAATTACGCTATCTAAAGCCATTTACCGATTTGATATTGCAACAGAATTATTTGGGCTCCAGAGGGGAAAATGAATAATCGGTGGTGTTGCAAGAACTTATGTTTATGTATTTTCTTGAACTAGACTAGTCTCTTTTGAATCTAATGGCTCTATTTGTATAGGCATTTACGGCATGGAGAGAAAGAAAAAGTGATAGATAACTTACCATCCTTGAGCTTCAATTAATAAAAAGGGAGAATCTATCAATTGACATGAATACATTGATCTTGATTGTCATAGGTGCCGTTGGATCATTACATTTCTTACTGATCTTTTTCTTTATAGTCTGATGTCTTCCTTATGTTTTAATATTTTCCGGAAACACTTTAATTTTGTAGGTTATTTGATTACAAGTTGATAGAATTGGACGAGGCTAAAAATTCTCATGGGTGGGTTTGATGACCATGTTGCTATTATGGGAGATTGGATGCCTCCCTGTCCTAGTCCAAGGGCCTTTTTTCCATCAATGATTGGCGGTGAACTCATGGCAAGATCAGGTGCCGAGTCTGGTAATGAAAATAGAAGCGGATGTCTTTTTCCAGGCCCTGAAAGGCAGATTGAATCAAGAAATGGTGATCAAAAGGACGAGATACAATCTAGTGTAGTTGATATTGAAACGATCAAGTCGAATGCCCTGTTGGAGCAGAAAATGAGTTCACGTGGTGGTCTTCTGGAGAGGATGGCGGCTAGAGCCGGTTTCAATGCCCCAAGGTTGAATACTGAAAGTATCCGGACAGCTGACCTTTCTCAGAACCCGGATGTGCAGTCTCCTTATCTGACAATTCCTCCTGGTGTCAGCCCAACAAGTCTGCTAGAATCTCCTGTCTTCCTCTCTAATAATTCACTAGTAAGCTTGAAAATTATAAATCTTCTGGTTAACTTTCGAGAATTTTTGTCAAAATCAATGTTTTAGCACACATTCAGTTGCAAGATAGAGGGTTGCTCAGTCCTGGATTGTATTAAGAAAGAAAAAGAAGTTAAAACCATGTGTATTATACCCATTATTTTCCAATACTGTGTAACATACTCTGTGTCAGGATGCACAGGACAAAAAGTGGAATGAATGCAAGACATTTCCCTTTTGTTTTATTTTTTGAACACTGGAAGTGCGGTGGGGTTGGGGGTAGGGGGAGATAATTGTGTATATTGCTTAAATAAATCTGATATTTTTTCTCAGTTAAGTGTTCTGAACATGAGAGTAATCTAGAAATCTAAAACTTCCACTTAAAAAAATCATTTTCTACTCTATAGAAAGTGTAAAAAAAGAGTGGGCCGAAAAATGCTTAGACGGTACTAAACCTTCACATCGTCTGTTTCCACTTTGATAAGTGATAAGATGGTTTTTCATGCTTCTGACATTGCTTCCTTCAAATGGAAAATTGCGGAGATGTCTCCATTTAATTGCTTTGATGCAACGTTGAAGAATTTTATGTTGTCCATTTTGACAATTCAGTAATTAGTTATTTTCTTCTCCTTCAATTATCAATGAATAGCTCATTTTTTGGCAGGTCCAGCCATCTCCAACAACTGGGAAATTTTCATTTCTCCCAAGCAACATAGGAAACTCAATGTTGATGGCAGGCAATTCCGATAAGGGCAAAGAAAATACTTTTGAAGATGTGAATGCCTCGTCATTTGCATTTCAGCCTGTCATGGAATCTGGTCACTCTTTTAATTTTGGTGCCGCAAGCAAAGTAATTATAGACTCTTCTTGATGTCTCCTCCCCCAAACCTATGCACATGATTTGATAGTATAATAAACAAGATTGTAGCTTCTTTTTCTTCTTTAATACTCTCCAACACTATTTGGTCCTTATCAAACATACCACTAGAGTGGCATGTTTTTGTTTATAGAGTAGACCTTAGTATTTGCATGTTCTGTTTCCCTGCAAGTTATTTCGTTTCCACGTTTTGCAAAATTATGGTTAGTTCATTTCTATTGCTTTTTTTTGGACCAGGTAAATCCTTCAAATCTTTCTCAATATTCAGAAAACTTACATCTGCCTCAAAGTGTAGAACCCCCGAAAGTTCACTCTCAAAACGGTACACTTTTTCAGCAGATTGATCTCTCTAATTCATCTGCCAAGGACACCCACGACATCTCACCTGAACCAGCGTCTTTCACAGTTGGCACTATGGAGCATTCTCCACCATTTGATGAACCACAAGCGGATGATGCTGATCAAAGAAGCAACAGTGATCCCAATTTTGGCAGTGGTCCAGCTGAAGACGGTTATAATTGGAGAAAATATGGGCAGAAACAAGTAAAAGGAAGTGAATATCCTCGGAGTTACTACAAATGCACAGATCCAAATTGTCCCGTCAAGAAGAAAGTGGAACGCTCTCCTGAGGGTCACATTACGGAGATAATCTACAAGGGAGCCCATAATCACCCAAAACCTCTACCCAGTCGCAGATCAGCTGTTGGATCCTTGAATGCACTTGGCGATGTTCAGCTTGACGCAACTGAGCAACCAGGAACTGGTGCTAATGGTGATGCTCTCTGGTCAAACGTGCAAAACGGAACCCCCGATTGGAGATGGGAAAATCCGGATTCAACGCCATCAGCAGCATTGGGCCAAGAATATGGCAACGGAACTACCTCTTTTCAGGGTCAAATAAGCACACAGTTTGAGTCTGGTGATGCTGTGCAAGGGTCTTCTACTTTCTCGAATGATGAAGAGGAAGATGACCGAGTAACACATGGCAGTGTATCATTGGGTGATGACGGTGAAGGAGATGAATTAGAGTCAAAACGAAGGTTTATACTCCTGTTTAAATGATTTATTAGACATCAATATGAATATAGCTTGACAACATTTTGACTTTCTTTGTCATAGGAAAATTGAAACTTACCCTTCAGATATGAGTGGGGCTACTAGAGCCATCCGGGAGCCTAGAGTCGTAGTGCAAACAACCAGTGAAGTTGACATCCTTGATGATGGGTATCGTTGGCGCAAATATGGGCAGAAAGTCGTGAAAGGAAATCCAAATCCAAGGTAAGCGAATTGTAACATGCGAACTTGTACAAAAACGTTATTTCCCAAATCTGTAAACTATTGTTAAGTTGTTATGAATCGGGATTTTTTGGTATTGTTGATGCAGGAGTTACTATAAGTGCACAAGCGCAGGCTGCACTGTCAGGAAGCACGTCGAGAGGGCTTCACATGACCTGAAATCGGTGATAACTACATATGAGGGAAAACACAACCATGATGTTCCTGCACCTCGAAACAGCAGTCATGTTAATTCCGGAGCTTCAAACACCCATCAAAACCAAGCTCCGACTGCTTCTCAGAGTCAAATACGCAGGCCTGAGCCAGCTCGACTTCATAGCAGCCTGGGACGGTTTCAAGGACCTTCACTTGGCTCATTTGGCCAGCCTGGGAGGCCACAGCTTGGATCTAATCCAAACTTTGGATTTGGAATGAATCAGCCCGGGCTGGCCAATCTGGCAATGGCAGGATTCGGGCATAACCAAGGCAGGTTACCCATACTTCCAATTCATCAGTATTTAGGACAGCCGCACCCAATGAGTGAAACGGGTTTTATGCTGCCAAAAGGAGAACCGAAAGTGGAGCCAGAGTTGGACTCTGGTTTGAATGTCTATGGTGGCTCATCAGTCTATCATCAGATAATGAGTCGATTGCCTCTTGGACCACCAATGTAAATTTTTGTCCTCTTAAGAAAGTATTTAGTACTTGTCTACTCTAAAAAAAGTAGAGATGTTAACTTACTATTTATATGGGTTTTTTTCTCCTGGGATTGCTTCTAACTATTCATTCTTTTATTATTTTTTCCTTATGAACTATCACAGATTTGATTTCATATTCACCATACTTGTGAGTAAACTTTGCCTTTGTCCTTGTCCTAAGGAGCAGAATTTCATTCTTTTCTTTTTCATTATTACAATGCCAATTTTTTTTTTTTTTTTGACAGCTTTCATGGCCAAGACAGCGTTGTACAATTTTATGATCTTCTCCACGTAGAAACTCGAAAACCAGTTATGTGAGCATGCATAATTTCTGTCACGTCATTCATGGCCGAATGCATTAAGCTTCTCATTATCATCTTCTTTAATCGGTTGATAGTGTGTCGTGAGCATAATTTTTGTCTTAATGGCAATTCGACAAGCTTCTCATGATCATCCGTTTTGCTCGGTTGATGGTGATGCCATGTGACTTAATCCATCTCTGCAAAAGATCGAGAAATTAATCATGAAGATTTCCGAAACATCAACAGCAAACATGTACCTTAAATCATGAAACCATCAGCTAGAACCAAATCATGAAGAGTCATTGGCGTTTTTGGTTTAGGGAAAACTGCTGTTTTGAATCTCAACCTTTTACATGGTCACAAGTTTGAATCCCCAACCTATTTAATAAATCTTATGAATTTTGGTCCCACAAGTTGAGCGCCATATACCTAATTTGGTCCCATGAATATAACCTATCTAACAATTTACTTTTTTCTTTCAATTTAACGAAAAGTTAAGACTTTCAATAGTAACTTTTATTTTAATATTAAAATAAATAACTTTATTTATTTTCATGTTTCTTCATCTATTGAAAAAATATATCTTTAAAAGTATACATATTTACTTAAAACTTTTTAAGCATAAACAAACTCGTAAGTCAAAAAATGATGCTATATAATATCATTGATGTTTAACGTCAATATAGTAGGATGGCAATAAACCGACAATTTTTAAGGACAACGTTAAAATACTCTCATTTACTTAATTATTTATTTTTATTTTTAAAATAATGATTTAAATGTAAAACTGAAAAAATAACATGAAAAATAAGAGTCAGGGCACGAGCCATGTTCCCCTTCTGCCCCGAATTCTGCAGCGGGACAGGAATGGACATTTTACCATACAATTTGTGGTACAATCGACTTCCTGTCTTATAATTGATGACCAAGTGCACTTCTTTGTTTAGCATGAGTTTAAGTGGCAATAGAATTTAATAAAATTGATGATAAGTCACATTTGAATAATCTTATATAACACCATTAGTGCTAAGCATCTATTTCAATTTGGATGGCAATGGACCCTACTTTGTCCGATGAAGTGAAATCCATTTTCATTCATTGGACAACAAAATTGTACGGTCAATGCTCCCCCTTCTTCCACCTCGAAAGGATGGAGGGGCTGCATCGAAGGGATCGAAATATTATGCATCTGACTTAGATTAGCATTTGCTCCATAGTCTACTTAGCGTCTTCTTTTAATTAGTCTATTCACTATCTTCGTTTAATTTTTACAATTTATAGAATGTGGGATCCACTGCAACCTAGACAGGTGCAAATTACTCGGGTGCTATATGAATATTGTTATATATTACTACTAGTGGTTAGCACCGGTCAACGAGTCAGTCTCATTAAAAAAATGTGAGTGACTCGATTGTCACCGAGAAGACTGGTGTTAATCAGCATTTATGATACATAAGCATTAATCTTGCAATGTAGCAAAGAAAGTATACTTGACAAAATGAATCTTTTTGTGCCAAATAAGGTCAAAACCTTCTCAAGACCTGCAGGGCCACTCATCGTGTAAAATCAACAAAGATCTCAAATATATGAATCAAAGAGAGCATTAAAACAACCTGCAATCAATTTACCAACAATCTCAGATGAGTCGAGACGATTTTACAATAGGCTGTACGTGCCAAATTATCATGTCACAAAGGCTTTGTCGCCGCCTATTTTTGACTATATATTATCGGTAAGAGTGAACCACATTACTAGTGAAATAGATCAGCAAAAAGTGAACTCAATGCCTTTGAAAGCTCAAACAGAAGGATTCATACAAACGAGCAAATCATACCACAAGATCAGATGACTTTGCAGTTTAACAAAGATAGTTGTTGAAACTGTTGGATTCAAAATGAACAGACCTCTGGGAAAAGCATGAAAAAAAAACGGCTATCTCGTAGTTCTTGGTCTGTGAAAGACAAATTGCCTATCTTTTCTTACATCTCGGGAGAAATACGATCAGTAGGGGCTAAGTCAAACCATGAAGCGGCATCTGATACATGACCACTTAAAATGGTTTTCCATGGTCCTGTGTTGGCTGCTCCCAGCCCTTCAGAAAGCCTACAACAGATCCATATATATGCGCTTAGAGAGAACGATAGAGAGAGCATCAATAGTTCAATACTCCATTCAATGGAGTACAAATTATCCATCTACTTCAGTCAATGTTATGACTTACAAATATACTTAATTAGACTTGCCTGGCCTTCCCCTGTATTGCCTGTTTGCTTGTGGAGATTGTTACCAGGACAAATTAGCCTCCTTCACCACAAATTCAGAAAGCTTGGAAGTAACCTTGTCTCTGGCTTCACGCATCCTTAGTTGGCAGTGGACTCCACCGTCCTCTGCAACCCAAGAATGTGCATGAACCATCAACTGTGGCCTTAACCAAACTTCTTCATTTGTGGTGAAGGGGGGCTCTTATGAGCCTTAACAAATCCACAAGTCAACTATAGTGAAGAAGCAGGCTCCTTATATAGGCCTAGCTATTCATCTCAATGCGATCCTGATCGTTGATTTCTCTCTCACACTGACATAGGCGTCGAGGGCATGCAATTATATGCAGTCAAGCGGTTATAACTATAGTGTCAGAACATTTGAACTAGATAAACATGCCATAAATTCAGTCTAGCCCATTGGTTAATCTTGATTTTTATGGATTACAAATATTTGGCACGCATTTAACACTAGCATTAAACCAGGCTGACCACTACTTCAAAAGACTACGTTCCACGTGGACTGTTTTTACTATCTCTTATATTTTTCTAGGAAGTAATATTTGAAAAAAAAAACCACCTATATTGAAGGGGACAAAATTAATTTCCCATATCAGTATCGTCATTGCATATATTTGCATACTCCAAATAGAACAAAACTAAGAAAGGAGACGAACTACAGATAAAATTTTGTCATGGTCCATGCAGCATAATTATAAAGTCGATTAAAAACTCCAAGGTAGATTCCCAAGGTATGAGAACAGAGAAGACATGCATCCAGACGCTTGAAATAGGAAATATACATAAGATGTATTTCCTTTATAAGTGAGACACTCAGGACATATTCTAATGCACGCGGATGAAACCATGAAAACAGAAGGTATTTGAGAAACATGACACAAACTGCTGAACGAAACCTACAACTATGAGGACGATCGACAATAAGTACAGCTTATTTTCAAGAGACATTAAGGGCCCGTTTGATTCTCATTATTGTAGAATGAGAATGAAAAATATAGCCGTTATTGGACCCCACACAAGAGATAGAAATTCAAAATTGATGGCTTGATGTGATGGATAACGGTCATATTTTTCATTTTTATGGATGAAAAATGAGAAACAAACGGGGGCTAAGAGTAAAAACTATCACTATTCATTCCACAAATAAAATTCTTCTCACCCTAATTCAAGATTGAATAAGGAAATTAAAGGTAACCAGCATGGATTACTTAGTACAAACAAGGTTATCAAGAAAGTAACTGTCCTGTCTCAACCTACAACATGAAGATGTAATATGTGACTTTATATTAATACCAGGAGAAGTCGTTCATGCTCATCAAAAAATAAAGATGCATTTAAGATGGATGAATTAAATAAATGAGAAAATTATCAAAGCGAAGTCCAACATACTGAATGGTATTTCTCCAAGAGACATATATATCGGGTCATCATCAACAAGCGTCTCCTGCAATAAATATTGAAAAGTTTGTAAGAACTCATCTCTAATTACCAAAAACATTCCTCAGCCAGATGTCATCAAAGCAGATGGAAAATACATTGGACGATTAAGGGTGTCGATAATATGAAGACACAACGTGACTGATACATGAGACTAAAAAGTGGTGAAACTTCTATTCCAAATCAGAAAGTTATCAGTAGTCACCCCCTTACCTCTCCATTATGAAGGCCCAAGTCATTGTGCTGAGAATTCAACTCTGTGGATACAGAAGAACATTCAAGTCTATCGTTTCCAAGCAATTCTGACATCACAAATCCATAACCATCTCGGATGTCGGGAATCTCATTAGCATCATGTACATTATTAGGCAAGCTATGCGGGCCAATAAATACAGTATCAGCTCTGCATAATTGAGACATACCATCATAAGAGACTTTCCCAATGACAAGAATAAATGTAATGCAGATTATATTGAGCTTGCTATATTAGAATTTTTAAAGATTTTTGTAAATCTGTAACTGTACACGTGTGGATATATAAGGATGGGAAACATACTGAGAACAAAAGTTCACCTTCTCTCCGGAGTGAAGGTCTTGTCTTCATGCACAGAATCAATTTCCAAATCAATCACCTCAATGTCTTTATCATCAACTCCATGCTTACCATTTTTATTAGACACATGACTATAGCAATTACTCATGGACAAATCAACGTCAATAGGTGCTTCTAGTTTTACACTTTCAGTGATATTCTCATTCACATCACAAGTCTCGATGAGATTAAGGTCGAAAGTCTTAAAAGAGCCAGGAAAGAGCTGCTTCTCTTCTATGTACTGACATGATTCAGCATGACCTTTTGGAAATAGTGAAATACACAAATTCTTCTGATCAGGCGATAAAATTACACGCTCACTGCATGAAGTTCCTGGCTTGTGTGAAATATGCTGAGTTTCCATCGAGTTAGCACGGGGCAAGCAGCCTTCAGATTGAGTTCTCAAGGGAGCCCATTCTCTAAGTTTTTTAGTTCCCACCTGATCATCAAAGCTAACAACTAAGGCTCGTTTTTTGCCCCTTTCCATATACATGGAGCTGGACCTTCGAAATTCCTGCAACTCCTTGTCCACTTCTTGATCGTTTAATACAAACCTGTCAAGAAAAGATCTAGACTCAGAGAGTAGTCCTGTGCTCGAAATGCATGTAACACCCACATTTTCCTCCACAGTTGGAGCTTTCAGAACGTCAGAGTTGAGGCTGTTTAATTCATGACTTTGACCAGACGAAGCAATACTAGCAGAACTGTCAATGAGCATATCTGTGGCATGCACTTCAGAGCCTTCAGAAAGTTTGTTTTCATCTTCAGTGATAGGATCCAGATCAAGCGGTGTACCTCTAATTGATGATGAAGAACAAGTTTTAGTGGAAACATTTTCAAATTCCCAGTGCATCACCGAGTTAATATCATCTTTGCTCTTTAAATCCTCCCGTGAAGAAGCTGTGATCTCCGTGCTCTCGCCCTCTTTTCGCCCCAAATCAATATCATTGCTTCCCTTTTTAACCTCCTCAGTTCCTGATATGCTCTCCTCATTGGAGCCTTTGATGACTTCCTCGTCAGCATTTGATTGGAGATCCTTCTCATTGCCAGAACACCTTGTTTTTGCACAAGCATCACCGGACTCAAAATCAGCCATATCGTTACTTTCTTGAGTTAATTCACCAGGAGATGAAGTCTTCCCTCCACCATCTCCTTCATCTACAGGCTGCCCATCACAATGTCCAGAAGAAGCCCCTTCAGCCTCCAAACAGGGGGAATCCCTATTCCTACCAGACCATGACTGACTTCTTCCAAAGTTATGGTAGGACACAGCTCTTGTACTTCCTCTTGCAAAACTTCTCGACCCCATTGAATTATATTCATCACAGTGTCTTCTCGTACCAGGTCCTACATCCCCGGAAGCATCCCCCGAACGAGAATGAGCAGATGCACTAACATCTGTGCGAATTGGGTCGACTTCATGTGGTCTAAAATCACCCATCTGTTTCTTCAAGCCACCATTTTGCCACTTCCCTGAGAGTACATTTAACGGCAGCACTCCATTAGAAACCAAATACTCAGCAGCTAGCTTGCCGGCTTCCATGAAGATGTCAGTCTCTAGTGGTAGCTGGAACTGCTTTGAGTGGCCAACACGTCCTTGGAAACCACAACTGTAGTTCCTATACTCCGAATTATACATCCGAGAACCTCTTATTGTTCCTTCAGGCAAACTATGGGAGCCAATGGCCACACTGCCCGTCACCGTTGCATTAGACCTGTACCCTTTCCCTGGACCATTACGATGCCTTGTGTGCATGCTTTTCAGGTGTCTGGATGTGTGCGCTCGTTTATGTATATTCTACTCGGCAACTGAGAAAAGTCCAACAAGATTTCTCAATGTTTAATCAAATCCCCTTACAAACTAGAAACATCATAAAAAAACCACGTCCAAAAATATTTCACAAGTTAATATATATTCACTGCATTTCAAATTCTTAAAAGTTAGAATAATAAACCCAATCTCTGCACATCCAATACTGTATAAAACATCGATGATGCATTTTTTTTCAAATATCAGAACCTTCAAGGCAAGCATAGTATATTCCACTTCCAAAAATAAATTAATAATAATACAATGACATTTTTTTTTTCTTTTCAACAATTTTTATTACCAAGCCCTAAAAATTAAGTACTTTCTTTTTACTTGATAGATACAGCTGAAATTTGAACAGTTCTTGATGTAAATATCCACAAATCCAACCGTAGAAAAGCATACTATCAATGTCTCAGCAACGCAGATCTGACAATTTCTCAATTAAAACTTGAAATTAGTACAGCATTTGTGTTACCTTCTTTATTGACTGAAGCAAAATAGTTGTTGCACGAGTTCCACAGGTGAAGTATTCAAGATTTCAGATCCATTTCTCATCATCAATTCAATTGTAAACCTTTTCATATACATATTTTTAAATGTATATACACATCTATGTAGACTGAGTGCAGGTGTGGGAATCTCAGGTAAATTTTTTTGCAATCCATGAATCAATCTGACTTCGTCGAGTGTGTGTGTATATATATACTAGTTGCATGCAACGTGCAATGGACGTTTGCTTAGTTTATATTTAATA
>CAIGRT010144159.1:0-13437 GCA_903798405.1 Fraxinus platypoda | reverse complement strand
AAAAAAAAAAAAACCTGATTTTTGAAGTTTCAAACTATAAACGTTATTTTTGAATTGGTGTAAAGAATACACTTATGAATTTTTTTCCTTATTTAAATGAGAAGTGGGCCCACGTAAGTCTCAATCCCAAACGGGGCATGCGAGTTAGCATCGAATTATCCTTCCTCCAATCCTATAGATAATAATTCAATAGCTCCCTCTTTCTCAGTACTAGAAAATATCACACAGATTTTCATTCCACCACTCAAAATCCCAGACTAAGAAATGGCAGTGGCCAGCACCTGGCCCACCAGACACTGCACGCGCCCTTCATCCTCTTCTTCACAAGAAATCTGCCCTTTTACAAAGAAAATCTGTCCATTCAATTTCCCCAGGAAGCTGGTTTTTAGAAAAAGCAGGAAATCAATACTTTCTTGCCGCTGCATCAGTAATCATAATAGCAATGGTGATAACAGTAACGGTAGCAGCGATTACAGTTCTTATTCTTCTACTTGTTCTTCATCGTCTGCTGAATGGGATTGGAATAGGTGGACCCGGCATTTTTCTGAGATTGAGCAGGCGGAGAGTTATGCCTCTGTTCTAAAGGTTCAGTCCTTGCATGCATAAGGATATTTGTGTACTTGTGTATTTGTGATTTTTTAAGATATGTTGTGCCTGATTGTTGATGCTATAAATATATGAATTTTCTTACTAAATCGTTCTAATCCATGATTATTTGCCTGGGATTTGATGTATTTTTGCTGATTGCTGATACTGTTGTAGAGGGTCATTTTTAATTTGTATGCACTTAAAGTTACAAAATTTCTTATTAAAATCGTCCTCAGTCCTGATGTTTATTAAATGGATATCTGATGATGACTCCATATTTGAATGTACGCTACATATTTAAGATTTTTTAAAGTATAAGCGCACTCAATCTTGATGTTAGGACTAGTGGTTTTCAATAAATTGTGCCTGATGCTAATACCGCTTAAGGTAACACATTTTAATGTGCCATCTAAGTTATGCTGCAGGTGTGCTCAGTTTTTTTTTTAAAGGGTTTTATATATCTTGTGCGTGATTGTTGATGCTAGTGGGAAATTTCAATATATAAGTTCTTGCTTGTCATGAAAATGTTTTTAGTCAAATAGCTTACCCCGGGGTGTTTGTTTTTCATGATGTACTTTCCTTGTTTTAATGATAATATTATGTTTAACAAGGTCCTCAGACTCTTCTTAGTGTGCCAAATCTTGATCTGGAGTACAAAATTGTAAGTTGTTTACAAATAATGAGTTTCTGGAATATGGATGGCTAACGCCACAAAACTTAAGTCACATAGAATATAAATTACGTGTTATACTTGACTTGGGAATAAAGTTCAACCCTCTCACTCTCTCTCTAGGTTTCCAGATGTAGCCTATTAAACCGTATTTAAAAGCTCTAGGGTGCAACAAGTTGAAGTGCTTATAGAAATTTAGGTTTCTTACTTATTTGATAAAATAGCTGCTACCAACTACTAATTTCTAATTCACGTAAGGATTGCTGAACTATTTATGAACACGATGAAAATCAAGGTAATACTCAAATGGCATGCTTGGATCCTTAATTGGTCTGCACTAAAAGATTAAAGTAGAAAGAGAAGTTAAATTTCGTTAATTGTTACTGTCCAATAGAGTATGCCCATGAAGGTTTAAGCTGATAGATATTGATGGATTATGTTGTCAGAGACACATGCAAGATGCATCTCTTTACACTCTTTTTGGTCTCTAAAGCTATGGTAGCAAGGACAGAAGGGTTAAGGAAGTAAAGAGGGGAAACAAAAACGAATTTTGGTGTGTGAGCAACATGCATCTCTTTATGTTATGTTTGGAGGGTATATCTTTCGATGCTACAATTATCACTTAACTAACATGTGTAGCATGAGGGTGGCAATTCACATTGCTTAACTTTTTGTCATTGAATCATTTTTCACAATCTTTTGACCACCAAGTTCAAGTATAGAGTAATAACTAATATGTCCCCACTCTTTCTTTTCTTTGTGCTCCATCATACAACAGAAAATGTTTTCCCTTTCTCAGTTGTTGTTTTGAAAACAATAATAATTAGCATGCATTTTTAGTTAATTCGTCCCTTCCTCTTCCTTATGTTAAACGTTGAATATTTTGTAGAAATACTAAATATGACTTCCTCTCTATTAATTGAAGTGAAAAGAGCCAAAATGATCTAGAGAGAAGCTTGTAATTTCATTCAATAATAACGTAGTGCTTAATACAAAGCATGACCCTCTTTATATAGGTCTTAAATTAGCCTAAATTAGGTAATAAAGACTATAAGGAAATAAACCAAAAATTACAAAAATTTGAATAAAGAAAACTATAATTAATTTAATTTCTTTTGCGCCTCGAATATACTTTGGGCGCTGCATCACTAATTGTCTACGATAAGTTTAATAAGCGTACATTAAAGTTCTTTTAGTTTGTGCAGTGATGTTTGGCATTAGTAAGAACATGTAAACAATTGACGTGACACATTTATTTAACATGATGTTTGGAATGTTTCTATTATTTACAGTTTCAATTAGAAGATGCAATAGAGAATGAAGACTTCCAGGAAGCTGCTAAGTTGAAACTAGCTGTTGCAGAAGAAACATCAAAAGATAGTATTGCTGAAATTATGTCTCAATTGAAGGTAAAATAGAGGTTGACATAAATTGTTGCTGTTTGCATTTAAAATTGGAGCTATTTATCTTATCTGTTCTCTGTAGAATGCAATTGATGAAGAACGTTACAGTGATGCATCAACATTATGCCGAAGTACAGGAAGTGGGCTGGTAATTTTCTTGTATGCTAGCAGTTGCATTTTTTTCTTCTGTTAATTCATCAGAGTGCTCGCTATTACAAGACATTCCTTTGTAATTATGTTTTAAATGAAGCTAAAAATTGTTTAATAAAACTTGTAAAATAATTCCCAAATCAACTAAAATAATCCAATAAAATAAAAACGTAGGAGCAATGCTTCAATTAACTCTGATTCCTGTAAGCAATTCGGAAATAGTAGTTACCTGAGTAATCTTTGTAGTAGTTTCTCCGTGCTTCAAAATGCATTTGAGATTTACGGATGGATGCTATTTGTTCTTTTTCCAAAAGGGAACCACCGGACATGGTAACTAGCTTGCTCTGGAGCATTGTGTGAATATATGGCCTTACTGGTAAGGACCATGTCAAATTATAATAATATTTTGTCACTGTGTAAAGAGAGATCATATGAGAAAAATGGAGAACATGCACGGAAAGACTTTGATACATTGTTACTCTATGCTTCTATAGCACAGATGTGAGAAAATTGTAGAAACTCTTCGTTGCAGTAGTTGTTCTTTGCTGTGTTATTGTTATGCTATAACCATGAATTCAGTTTCATTTGTAAATTTTGTGTTATGTCATTAATATTCATTACCTTTATGCAGGTTGGTTGGTGGGTGGGCTTTTCGAAGGATTCTGATCCTTTTGGTAGATTAATACGAATTACTCCAGGAGTGGGCAGATTTGTTGGTAGAAGTTACAGTCCAAGGTAATAATGACAACAAGAATATTGAACAGAAAAATATGAGTCTTCTGCTCTTGATCTTCATAAAGTTATTAGCCACTTAAAGACACTAGTAATTGGTGGTGATTGCAGACAGTTGGTCACTTCATCTCCTGGAACTCCGCTTTTTGAAATATTCGTGGTTAAGGATGCAAACAAGGCATATAACATGCAGGTGATGTTAAAGTGTCTTTTTTTAAGTTTTTTAGAATTGTAAGCCCATGTTTGGTACACATTCTTTAAAAATACATTATTTCAAAACTCATTTTCAACCACACATTCTTCAATAAAATATTATTTTCATCACATCAATAACTTTTCCTTACTTTTTAATCGCATATTTCTCATCATATCACTATTTAAAATACATTATTTCCTCAATAATATCTATCAAGCACATCCTAAATAATTTATATCTGCAAAGAAGTATGTAAAATGTAACTGATGTTAGAGTGGTTTCTTTTTTAACTTTTTTTTTCCAGAATCTAAGAAATTGATATCTGGATAAGCTGTAAATGTTTTCTGTTGAAGACTTGTATGATTGGCAGTTTCTGATTTTTATAGCCAGATCATTTTTATCCAGAACTTGATCAAACCTAATCAGCACATGGACAAAACCAAGCTTACTTTCTATCTTTTTGTTACCTATTAATGGAGACTATATCTCTGAGAAGGAATATATACAATTTGGTTAACTAATGTGGAGAAATCTGGACATCTCCAATTGCAAATGTGCTCTCTACCAATGCATTTAAATTATCTTGCATGATCTTTGTGGAGATTATGCATTAGCTGCCCAAGGTGTTTCTGAGTTGATGCCCCCCGCTGTGGCCAAGGCATTCTGGAGTTCTGATAAAGTTTCTTCGAAGGTAGGATTGACAAGTTTATGTGCAGGCCACAGTATAATGAAATTAATAGTGGAAATATTTTTGAAACAGCCTGAACATATGTGCTTGTTACTGTTGGTATGAATGTGGCTCATGAATATTGCAGGGAGACAAGCAATCATCTTGAGGCACCATTGAATCTGATTTCTATTTCTTTTCCTGTTTTCCACATTTTGCAATTTGTCCTGCCATCTAGCCCAAAATATATGTTTTATTTTGTCTTCTTACTTTTTGCTTTTCTAAAATCCTGATCTTGGTCTAAGAAAAGAACTCATGGGTTTTTATGGTCTACTTCTCTTCATCAGAGAATCTGATCTCGATTTGCAGTCGCAGTTATTACGTTACAAATTGTGCAAATTTGAGAATTTTAAAATTTTCTATTCACAACGTATTTCATATGAGGGTTGGTTCCTTAATGATGAATCTTGTTTCAGATAGCTCATACTTCTTCTTGTGGCTTTTTGTACTTTGTTTTCTCTTTGTTGTCCTTGTTCTTTTAGATAATTGAATTATCATAGGTTTCAAGAGATGTGCGAGAAATAGTGAAGCTTGCAGTGAATCAGGCACAAAAGCGGAATAGGTTATCTGAATATACGACTTTTATTCGTATTACTACCTCCAAAGGTGATTTAGATCCATTTGATGGTAAGTTACATTCCTCTTTCTCTCTCCAACCCATTGCACGTATAACGAGTTCAAAAAAATGTCGAGTAATTTCTCATTTAACCTATTCTTGTTAGTGTAGGCCTATATGTTGGTGCATTTGTCCCTTATGGTACTGAGGTAGTGCAATTGAGGCGCAAGTATGGTAACTGGAATACGAATAATGAAGAGAAATCTTCTGACATGGAGTTCTTTGAATATGTTGAAGCGGTCAAGCTGACAGGGGATTTAAATGTTCCTGCTGGCCAGGTTTCTAGATTATGGTTTATTTTCTGTGTGCATAACTTACTGAATACATGCTAATTCTACTTGCTGTAATTACCTTTAGGTAACATTTCGTGCCAAAATTGGAAAAGGTGGTCGTGTCACCAATCGAGGAATGTACCCAGATGAACTAGGAGTGGTATGCAGTCTCCCTCTCCTTCTCCCTCTCCCTCTCCCGCTCCTTCCCCCTCTCCCCATGTTGAATTTTTTATATGCATGTGTGCGCTTTCAAGTTTTGGTGCTGGTGAGTCATATCCTTCATTTTTCTCTCTCAATTCGGGGTCTCAATATTGTTTTGATGTCCATTTATAATAGAACAATGATCCACAATATTCAGTAACTTTTTTCTTCCTTGCCTCTCCAATCTTTTTATTGGCCGTTCTTTAGCAGCTGTATCCTTGACCACCTGGATAATCTTCTTGTTCTATGCAAGAATATAGAAGCTTCATTTTCCTAAAATCAGATGCCTCTCTTGTGGTAATAGGTCATGGAACTGTAAAAGGTTGATTTTCCATTGAGATATGTGTTCTTTTTTTTTTTTGAAGGGAAAAAATTGACACTTTTATTGGGAAAGAATGAGCTACACACTGCATTCCCATTCCTGGCTACATCTTGCAAGAAATTTCCGATCCTCTGATCTAAAACTATAATAGGTACCTTATTACCAAAGAAAATCTTGGAGGAGTTAGCAATTGCTTCGATGAATTTGAGATATGTGATCTTAATTACAAAAAGATGATGGATGGGATTTTATAGATTGGCACTTTGTGCAATGTGCATAATTTGGTATCTGATATTAGACCATATTTTAGAATCGACAAGATATTAGCATCTAAGCTAGACTTCTTGCCATCATATTACCATAAATGCTTCTAGGCTTCTGCTGTCTTACCATACGCGTAGCACTTACAGGTGTTGCAATTGTGACATGACCTATTGCTGAAGTTTCTTACAATGAACTTGCTTTTTCCAGGTTGCAAGTTACAGAGGTCAAGGAAGGATTGCAGAATTTGGGTTCCGGAATCCAAAGTGGGTCGAGGGTGAACTTCTACAACTCAATGGCAGGGTAAGTGCTTTGAGATGTGTTTTTGACATTGATAACGATATTTAGCACCACTAATGTTACATCATCGGTGTAGGTGGCACTGAGTGTCATTAAATAAAATGAACAATTAAATGAATTTCATAATTTCACTTTTAATTGAATTTATCATATAATGTCACATAAATTGATGTTATAGTACCACTAGTGCTAAATAGCATTATTCTTTTGACATTCATTGGAGTTGAATAGTGCTTTCACTAATATGATATTGTGGCTATATGTAGGGTATGGGCCCCTGTGTCAAAGGTGCAGACCTCGGTTTTCTTTACGTTGTTCCCGAACGAAGTTTTCTTGTACTCTTCAATCGTTTGAAACTACCCGAATGAGCCAAGTTTACTGCATCATAAAGGATTCTTGCTGCGGGATTATTCAGATCTTTCTTTGAGGGTTTCTCTTGTTTCTTCAGGTGAGAAGATGTATTTTGACACTATGTAGAGATGCAAGATTGTGCTCTTTTTTATTTAATTTTTGAATTATAATGTTTTGGTGTATTAGTGAAAGATATAATTTCAAATTGATTAGAATAAAATTGTTTGATTCATAAAACAATTTTTAAAATTTCAAATCAAATGCGCTTTCTTATTTTCAAGTTTCAAGAAACGGCTTTTTAAAATGACAAATCAAACTCGTCTTTATTAATCTTGAAATAGATATTCAAAACAGAAAACTGAAAATTGAAATACAAACTAAAAGGACTCTAAATATTTGATAAATACTTCGCACTTAAAATTATATTGTAAAATATTATTTGAATTTTATTTATTACATTGCTTAAATTAATTACTTTGTATTGGTAATAAAACCACGTTCTACTAACTTTTAAATATATGATGAATCTTTTCGTATAATCAGATCGAATTTCAAATTCAAAATACATTCGATTACTATTTTAGAATTTTTTTTAAAATTGTACGAAGATATCGTTCTATCCATAATGGATAAGAAAATTTCGCTTTCATCTATCGAGAAATGTTAAGTCGAGATATACATGAAAATTCAAATATGAGAGGATTTTGTAATTTATCAAGAACCTTACTGGCAATAATTGAAATAAACTACTGTTTGACAACTATTATTTTTAAATTATTTTTTCTACTTACTCATTTTTTATCATATATTCACACAATAAAAGGATAATGCTTGTTGTACATAATTTATGTACACAAGGTGGTACATAATGTGAAGTGACAATCATCCGATAGATGTGAAAATTTGAGATTTGATTTAAAAGTTATGTACACCTAACAAAGTCCCACAATAAAATATCTTACACGTAAATTTAAAACTTTTTTTTATATTATAATCACACCTTCTCCAAAAATTAATATTTAAAATTCCATTTTAATCAAATTGTGAAGCAGGGGCTGAAATAAATAACAATAAAGTTATTTGTACAAAGTTGAGTTACAAAAGTTGGGTTACAAAGTGTGTTGGCAAAATCCAGACTGTTGATTTCAAATAATTTAAAAATTTGTTTTTAAAATGATTGGTGTAGATGTTACTTTGTCAACCAACTTTGTAACTCAACTTTGTTCATGTAGTATAACTCAATAAATAAACCCCAAAGAGAAGATTGTAGGAACGGATTCACGACGTCGTATCGAAGATTAATCACGTCACGTAAAGAATTGCTTTTTGGATGATCTGTTTGAGCCGACTTTAAATTCTTCTTCTTCTGACTTCCTATTTCTCAATTCGACTCCTCTCCAATTTCAAAGAACAGAGCAATAATTTTTTCCCATAATGGAAAAATCAGACCCCAGTAATCATGACAAGAAAATTCCAAGAAGAAGTAGCAACAGCCACTTATCAATATCTGACACTGAGTCAACAACGAGTCAGGTGGATTCTTTCCACTCCCCACTCCGTTCTGACTCACCCCTGCGCTCTGATGATCCATGTTTTCAAACAGAAAAGGTCAGTTTTAGTAACAAGAATAGCAAAAGCTCTGGACCTGTGGATAAATACTACTATGTGGTTCCATCGCCGGGTAATCCCAATTTAAAAGCGGTGTCTCCGGTAGCTGGGGGCAAGGAACGGAAGCCATGGCCCCATTCTGAAAAGCCCACATCGGAGAATCTTGATTTGTCGTCGATGTCTGTGGTTACCGGTGGAAAGGGTCGGGTACCGTATCTGCCGCAGTCGGATAATCTTGATTTTCAGCCTAAGGGTGCGTTGGGGACGTCGCCGGTGGTGGTTTATAACAGGTCAGTGAAGGAGGATTCGGCGCCGGTTGTGACTAAGGTGGGGCAAGTGGGGGATGCTATTGGTGGGCTGGAGAAGGGTTATGGCGGTCGTGCAGAGGAGGTGGACAGAGAGAGGCGGCCGAGGGCGGTGGGATCAACATGGATGAGGCCGAAAATGGGAGTGAATTTGAGAAGGACGGCTTTGGGGTTTAGAGCATTTGAAGTGATATTTTGTTTGATTTCATTTTCAGTTTTGGCAGCTGATAAAACTCAAGGGTGGAGTGGCGATTCCTTTGATCGCTACAAAGAGTACAGGTATAATTCTCACATTTCTCAAAAGAAATTGCTTTTGTATGTAACTGCGTGAAAAAATTGCCTAATTTGTTGAACCTGGGCAGTCGGGAGGGAATGCCAACAAATACTATGAATAGTATGTTTGGTTAGCGATATCGTGTAGCTGAATTTTCTTTCAAATCAACGATAATATGTTTGTTGTTTTGTGATTTGAGAGTATGTGGATTTTATATATTAACATTGCTGCTATGTGTAATCAATTTGCTGATCAATGATTGAGTTGCTATACTTGCTGGTTTGTAAATGCTTGTATATTTTGCTGAAAATTATGATATTGATATGCTGAAGCCTAAAAGAAAAATTACTTAGCGAGTTTGAAATTTTGAATGAGATTTTAACTTGATATGTAATGTACAGCAGAAGTTTGTTTCTATAAGATTTTGCGCTTTTAGTAACCATATCTGCCATTTAATGGGACGATCTCAGCTGTCGAATGTGGTGGTTTTCTTGGGAAGGGGAACAAGAAAGCTGTTATTTATCGACATACAGAATGTGTTGGTAATTTAGAAACATCTGCTGTTAATTTCATCTACAAATGCTGTCTGTGAAAGCCATGTCCAAATATTTTTCCAACCAAAGGCAAGTTTCCATGTGTAAGTTTAACAATGACGGATTTCTGTTGGCAAATCCATCCATAAATTGTTGGAAAAGTTACCTATCTTTTTTTCTATTATAGTTATTTTGTGACACCATTATTCCATTGGTACAACTGCACAATATTTTTAGAAAAATTAATGAAATTGAACAAATTAGCTCGACTTCATTTCTTACAACTCAAATGGGATTGAGTAGTCTGGTTCAACATATTTTCTAACTAAATGCCCACTCGATCCCTAGTTAGCAGTATTAGCATAAGTCGAGTTTGGGGGTCACAATTTTAAAGTAAAAAAATTTATTTCACCCTTGTACAACATATTTTTTAAATGAATAAACCTACTAAAACCCTAGTATTTCCACCCAACTGGGGTCACATGGCATTGTTCAACATATTTTCTATGTGAATAAACTCAAATCAACCCGTAGTGCCTCCTCGTGATTGCAGTCAAGTTGCCTTGTTTAATATATTCTTTTAGTAAACAAGCTTCTTAGAAGCCCAATTCCTTCTATTGGGGTTAAGGTTCTTTTAAGCATATATTTTAAGACAAACACAGTGAATTCCTAGTACCTCAAGTTGACTCGAGGCCAAGGTAATCTGTTCATCATATTTACAAAATGAACAAATCCACTCAACCATTAGCATTTTTACTTCAGTCACTGTCTAGTTGTCTTGTTCAACATCTTTCCAAGGTGTGCAATCCCACTCGACCCTTAATCCTTCTACTCGACTTTGTTTGAGCTGACTTGTTCAACATATCAACCAAATGAACAAGAACGGGCATTCCCTCATTTCTCTATCCTAGTGGGTTGGGGTCGAGTTGTCTTGTTGAGCACATAACAAGCCCACCCTATGTCTTTACCTCAATTAGACTGAGGCTGAATTACTGCAACCCCAATCTTGTAATTACCAGTGTATACTGGTCATCCTCAATCTTGTTCCAATCGAGCCCTAAATCAATGACAGGGAAAATAGCATTCATGTAAACGAAAATAAATCATTAATATTTCAATTTCCTGTATTGTAGACGGTTACAGAAATCAAGTGCTTACAAGGTTTGACACCAAGTCAACGGAAGTAGCTTTCTCTGCTTTTGCCGTCTTTTTGTTTAGTTTATGAGTGTTGAGTAGCTTTCTCTCTCTAATCTCTATAAATAAATAAGCCAAGTAAATATTGTGATTAATTTGGTAAGAGAAGCTAGAGAAGAAGTCACTTGTGATGGATTGATAATGGACGAAGGCAAATAATGGTGAAGGCGAAAGTGGGAGAGGTTTTGGAGAGAGGATGGAGAAAAGGCTAGAGAAATAGCGAAGGGCGACAAAGTTAGTTTTTATTTTTGCCCTAATTGATAAATCACTAACACATTGCCATTACCTAGATAAGCAACATAGTTTGTTTCCAAATTTACTGTTTAATGTGAACAGAAGTTATTTGTTTTCCAATTTTACCAACTGGTTTCTGACGGACCCCATACGACATTGTTTGAAGTCCTATGGGTGGATTATGAACGGGTAACAAAACACTGTTATTTTGTCATTAACTTTCCAGAATGACTGTCAAAATAATGTCATTTCCTGTTAAGTTACCATGGATTCTAATTTCTGTTGGAAAAAAATTGTCTGTCGATGATCTAAGTTTTTCTTCTAGTGGTGGTTTGGTGTGTGAGGGGTGAACCTTTTATTGGTTTCTAATTGTATGATTTCTGAAATTGATGTTTAATGATCTGTAGACATTGTTTAGCTATATACAGTAGCTTTTGAAGGAGAATTAAGTTTATTTGTTGAGATTCTTATGGAAATTTGGACTTGAATAACAGTAGTTTAACCTCAAGAGATCATTAACTGAAGAAGAATTTCAGTTTACTTGGGATAATAGTTTGGTAAGTGCTGTGGTTTATTCAGAAACTAGGTAGCATAATCTTTTGCCCTCTCCAGTTAGAAATACTGGAGCATTATCTGGCCACTCTCTTTTTGATTATAATGTTCAACTTCTGTTTTTTACCCTGTTGAGTTCCGAGTGTAGTATCCATTCTCCTACTTATATATTTATCATTGTACTGAAGCTATTGACACGTGTGTTTGTGACAATCTTATTGGAAAATTCCTTGGTTAGTAAATTGATTACATTTCATGGTTCTTGAGTTTCGAGGTTGGGAAGTTGATAGTATATAATAACACTAAGTACTAGTTGAATTGTTATTTACTTTAAAATCCTTTATTGCAAATATACTTGAATGTGATTGCCAATTACGTGAAAAGCAATGAAAGAAGTAATTGTTTTGATGAAATGAATCCTAACTCGATTTTCAGCCAAAATAGGAAAAAATATCTCGTTCCCAATCAATTGGTCAATAATTCATTACCATCACAATCTTTTTGCTCCAAGTAGTGTTTGCCAGTAGTTATTAACTAAGAAGAAAAAGTAGCATGTGTTCAGTAAGTAGGTGATTTATCTGATATACATGTCTTTATTCAATTTCCTTGTGTAATAATTTTTATGTCAAGGTTTATAGCTTCTCTAGGCATGCTCCATTTATGGTTTTATTGTTTGTCCTTATGGCTGGCTTAATCTATCTTGACACGTCCTGAAGTTTAACAATAGGTAGGAGCAAAATTGTAATTACTTCTGCCATTTGGTTGAAGAGGATCCTGTAAGACCATGAATACGTCCGATAAAGTTTCTCTTCAAGCTAGGTTGGAATATATAAAAGAAAATTAAAGGAACATGCGATTATAAGGAAGAACACAAAACCCAATCTACTTCCTGTGTATGTGTCTATTAGTTGGCAACATTCCTGTCTAAAATGAATTTATGAAAGTATATTTCATCCTCTTGTGAAGCAGAATATTATTTCCTTTTTTTATTATCAGAATTATAGAATCTTGAATAAACTTAATCCTTTACGACTGGAACATGATCCCTGATAATTATTTAACATGCATGTTGAATAAATTTACTCCTAAAAGTGTTTCCCTAACAACCATATGTAATATACAAGCACACGTACACAACTATCTAGCAAGCAAACAACATATGCTCTTCATTTTCAAAATTATCAACGTCGACTGTATTTATCTTCAAAATGCTTTTCTAGTAACCACTTAACAGGATATATTTTTCCTCAAAAGAATCTTGCATATCTAATGTTTTGAGACCCATTGTTCTATATTGAAAATTTGGTTTAAGTATCACTTGCATTTGACTGAATGCTAAAGAACTTGGTGCAATTTAAGTGTGCTTATGTGGTTATATAGGTGCATATCATGTTGAGCTATGTGTATGTGGCAGGGGATTTATTCATTATTTCCATTGTTCTCATTTCAAAATTAAAGGGACACATTCTAATATTGATTGATATATGCAAATATATCACTTCTGTTTCTGATCTGTACTACCAGAATATTATGTAACCAGGATTTGAAATGAAACTAAGGTCCACGTCCTTGTTATTTCCTTTTTCTTTTGATCAATTCTTCAAAACAGTTGATGTAATATTTTTTGTTACATAGGTACTGTTTAACCATGAATGTTATTGGATTTGTATATTCTGGATTTCAAGCATGTGATCTAGCCTACCATTTGATTACGGGAAAACATGTAGTCTCTCACCATCTGCGTTTCCATCTTGATTTCTCAATGGATCAGGCAAGTAATTTTACTTTCTTTTTCTTTTCATGTTTCTTTTACCCAATGTCATCAAGCATCAAATTGTATTTCAGTGCACAGAAACCATGTGTAGTGTAACGACCCGACCTCGCGCCGAAGCCGTTATCTTACGTACTGTCCGCTTTGGGAGAGCCTAGGTCCATCTTGCCCCTCACG
>CAIGRT010144128.1:0-16971 GCA_903798405.1 Fraxinus platypoda | reverse complement strand
AAGAGTCCAAAGATTTGGACACCATTGTTAGCCCAAGAATAACTAACCAAGAGGGGGATGAATTGGTTATTAAAACTTTTTCGAAGAATTAATCTAAATTCAAGCAATTAAAGACTAAATAGATTAATTCAAATTATAAGCACAAATATAAAAGCGATAAGTAAAAGAGATAGAGAGTGCAAACGATATGTTATGGAGGATCGATCCAATGCAATGATCTACGTCTCCGTTACCAAGCTCTCCGTCACGAGCAAGATCAATTTTACTATAATGATAACTTACAACAAGGAGTACCAATCCTTTACAATGTTGAGCTTTTCGGGATCTCGACACAACTCACACTAAGGAAGAGCTATTAGAAATTAACAAGCACATTTCACTAGTAAGTATGACTACATTGTTCGATCATTTGCTCCACTCCGTTATAAAAGGTGGATTGATATACCTAAAGAAAAAAAAATTATATGATCGAGTTTTGGTAAACTAAAAATAAATTCATTTTGTTTACAAAATTTTGGTGAGTAGTCATTAATTTCCTAGGTTATTAAAAATAAATTATTGATATATAGTCCTTTTCTTTTTTTTTATTTGTAGGCAAAATTCAAGCTTGATTTCATAGTAGTGCATGCCCTTAAATGAGTGAAGGATATTCTGGAGAGGCAATATCATGAATTTTACTATCCCTGAATTTCAGATAATTTTTATTAAAGATGTTATTATTTTGTAAATATTAAGAAGATACTATTATTTGTAAATACTAAAAACAAAATCATTTAAATATAAAGTTAAAAAATTAATATAGTGAAAAATAATAACAATAACAATAATAATATAATTATAATATGCCTCTTTGGTACTGCTAAAACAATATGATTAAAATCTAAATCAAAGTTAATAATTAATTTTAAATACACATTTCATTAACTTTTATCAAAATTTACTAAAAATCTGATTTTAATCTCTATTAAATAGGAGCTAAGAGAGTTAATTACATTGATATATGAATTAATTGTAGGTGAATATATATATTTTTTTAAAAAAAATTACAACAATAATAATAACATTATAATTAGAGAGTTAATTACAATGATATATGAATTAAAGTCGGGCATTATTTACACGCAATTTGACAAGTCACCACTGGATTAAATATAATATAGTGGCGGATCAAATCATTTGTTACACGTCTTGAAGAATATGTATTTTTTTGTGAAATCGAATCAATTGCTTGGGTGATTGCCCTTTAGCGTATTGTTCGGCGAAAAAGACTCCATGAGCTGGTTTGATGGGTAAAAGTGGCTCCTGGTAAAGGCATACCGGGGTAATAGCGGCGGCCATAAATCTTTCTTCATTGGTTCATGTTATGCTTGTTGTCTTTGTTTGTTCGTTCGCTGTTGGGACTAGATAAAATTCCAGTTTCGAAACGCACTAAGCCCAAGTAGAGCTAACAAGAGTCGCCTTGGTCCCTGAAGGAAAAGCTAAAGTTGTACCTCCTTGCTTCGGTAGCTCAAAGCCCACCGGTACTATCGACTCGCGTCTTACTTACCTAAGAAAAAAGGGTAGGATTTTTCTCATAGACTAAGCTCGTAGGATCTAAAGTGGAGTCTCGCTACATGATGATTCAGAGAAGTGAGTGGTTTCTGACCCATTGAGATGACCCAAGAATTTCGCTATTTCAATTTTGCTAGTCCTTGAGAACAGCGTAGTGACTAATGATTAAAAATCAGACTACATAGGTCTACCAGACAACAATTACTAAAGAAAATGCACAATGAGAGATAGACATTTATTACGAGACTTATTATAGCAAGGAAAAGGGTGGTTAAACATTTATTCTTCTTCATTAACATTTATTATATTTTTACTCTTAATATATTTTTCCCCTTTTCTCTTCATCCATATATAGGAGGGGATGCTTGAGATTAAAGAGCAACCTATTCTAAACGGATATTAGGCTCCATTGAATTTGAGATCATTCATGAAGTTTTAGGAAAATGTAGAGGTATAACTTGGACATGGTCCAAAACCTTCCTCAAGCCACTAGGTTGATTTGTCATCTACTGATGTTGAATCAATAGCCCTTCACGAACAAGTAGAGAAATATGAGCAAGAATTAGTGGATATATATAAGTGTTAGGCTGTCTCAATTTTAGATACTACTGCAGAACATCTTATCTGTATACAGATAAATATATTTAAATACCTTTCAATTAAATTTAGGAACTATTTATCAGAACAAGGAATCTCTCCCAACTAAAATTGTTACTTCGATATTTGAAAGGATCTTCACACTTAGACTTATGTTTTAATTCTCGTAGTGAAGGGGTAGTAAAAAAGGATATGTAGAGGTAGATTTTGTGGAGGATATGATTAATAAAAAATCCAATACTGCTTATATGTTTACTTTAGTAGCCTTATCGATTGATCATTTTTTTAACATTTAAAATTATTTTATTGAAAAAAATATCGAGTTTGAAAAATAAATTGAATTTTAGAAAATAGGGACTCAATAAGGGCTAATCGAGGTATGCCCTTAATCGACTCACTCATTTAGACACCCCAATTACCATATAACCTAGTCCAATTCGAAACATGTTCGATACCACTTGCAGAATGCCCCTAAACAATAGATCTGTTATTTTTGTAATAATTTTCCCAAGTACGTAAAAAGATTAAAACAGTGAAACTAAACGAACGAGGTGGTGATTCTAAACTACGAACGAAATGAAGATAGTACACAAGTGTCAACAACATTCTGGAAAAAAAAAAAAAAAAGAATATAAACATATAATGAGACAGGCAACCTTCATCTCTGCCCATTCTACCATCTGAGATTTCGACGGATATTGAAAACTCTGAAACTAAAGTAACAAAATAAATTGTTCTTCTGTACCATCATAAGATCAGTCAGTCTCTCCATTGAGAAGTCCTGTTTTGAGTTTCCATATTCTACCAACCAAGTTGCTACTCACACTTAATCGAGCGGTATATGTGACGGACAAAAAAGAGTGCCGCTCGGAAACCAACTGCGCCGAGCATGAGAAAGAAACCATAGCAAATGCAAGCCATGTATCCGAAGAAGAATGAGGTTTGCATGAAGCCCGACATATCTGATCGTGCATAATAGTAATACAAACAGTAGGCATAGATGAACAGCCCAGTTGATCCACCGCAAAGGAACGACCTGCATTCAGTAGTCAATATTAGAAAATTACAAGTGATTAAATTAAACAAAAAGCATTAAAAACATCTCTTATAGGGATAAGATGTAATACCTCCACCACCATTCATGGTCTTCAGCGGCAAGCTGGAAATACGTCAATGCCACGGTAATAAAAGCAGTAACAATCAAGAGGATGATGAAGACTATAAATAAGATGCTGTAAATGGTATATATCCTATGGCCCCATACACTAGCAAATATGTAGTAAAGTTCTATGTATATGGCGCTGAAAGGCAAGAATCCAGCCATCGCCATCTGAGGCAAAGTTCCACGGTACCAAGGTAAGGTTGGGATCTCTCGAGGGTATTTTGCGGTGCGACATGGAGCTTGAAACTCTGCCTTACTATTCTTTCCCGCGATCCCCCCCATGACTAACAAAGGTGATGTCACGAGGGCCCAAATAAGAAAGATAACCACAATAGTCCCAAATGGCAGTGCTGCAGTGGCAGTGTAAGCAATTGCAACAGTATTAAGGAAGCAGAATGTAAGAAATAGTGGTCCGCAAAATAGACTTCCAGTCAATAATAAATTCCGAACCTGCACGATGAGAAAGTGAATGTCAGACAAGTGTAATTTCAATTCCTGCATGTCTTTGGTTTCCAACAAGAAAGATCTACAGTAAGGGATTTATATTTCTTTTTAAACTAATTAATACAAAACAAAGGAGGAAATTGCCAATTGAAGGAAACCCCTGCATGCTAGCAGATCATAATACGTCGATACATTTAGATAAAACTTCAGAATTTTTTTATTTTTTTTTTATCATTTTTGTTAGACAATGGAAGCAATGACATGTCTGCCACTTTTTTTAATTTTCTTTTGGTGTGGGAGGGATACAGATATGCTTGAAAATTGATATAATTTCATTATAGTCCTAGATCAACTACAAGAAGTAAAAGATAGAGTTATGGGAGAGGATATAACATACCCAGTTTGTTCCTTCTAGTTGGCAATAGAAAGAGGCTGCAGTATAGCCAGCAATCCCAGATGTAAGAGCATAAATGACAACCAGTGCAGTAAACAGAGCTCCACGGTTATACGGATAAAATACACCAACTAGTGCAAGGATAAAAATAAATACTGTGCTGTTGAAAAAAAAAATTGCGATTGAAGTTGGCAGATTTTCCATCAATTAGTAATCAGCAAAGAGATAAATGAAGCCAATTCCAAGCAAACTAAGTAGCTCAAAGAGATACTTACAGGGTAAATAGCTGGGTACCAGAACCCAGGGCAGCGGAGAATAAGGATTTGTACTTCGGATACCTGAATACATCACCATTAATAAATTTCCACCCAGTTTCTTCTTGGTCATCAGCTGTCTCCTCATCGTGAGCATACCTTTTGATAAATAGAATAAGTGAAAAAAATTTAACATTAAAGGAAATTCATTATCAAACAGAAGTCCAAGATAACACAATGTACTCACTTGACAAAATCATTCTTAAGAACTCGCATAAGAATAGTGGCCAGAAAACCAGTTAGGAGAAGAACTGTCACACAAGAGTTGATTATTGAGAACCAGTGGATTTCCAAGTGATGAGGTAATGAAGAGGACTGTGAGTACTTTTCCATCCTCTTCTCAAAAGGAGTGTTTGTTTCCTTCCACTTCACAGAGTACATGAACTCCACATCAACTTCCTTATCCTCAGTAAGGTCTACAACGGCACTGGGGTCAGTTCGTGCATTAATCTCAATGACACGGTCCTTATTGTAATAGATCTCAAAATGGAGATGTTTGAATATATAATATCTGTACTCACTGGGGTCAGATTTTCCTTCCCTGTCCACTTTCCCCAAGAAACCCCAAATGGGTAAGTCATCATAGTACATTTGAAAATAATAGTCTTTTGCAACTGCCTTTCGGAATTGCGCAGCTTCTTCCTTGGTTAATGTCTTTTTGCAAACAATTTCAGAATCTTTATCTTGCAAAAAGTCAAGTTTATATGGGGCACTTACGAGACGATCCCCATTCAACACTTCCCCAAGAGCTTCCTTCTTCTCTTTCATGTGAGCTGCAAATTACTATGTGAGATATTATTTTCCCTATAACTCAGTGAATTAAAGAGAGAACTAAAGCAACAAGATGCAAACCTGGGGTACAGAAAGGAAGATCCAAGTAGCGGTATGTTTCGCTGGCATTGCAAAAACAAGTGAGAATTCTATTAGTTTATCAAAGAACAATGTTTATTTCCATCAGAATGTACATTTGTATGTGCAAATTATTTCCAATCAACTGTAATATCTAACTCAAAGAAGAATTATATCATACATCTTACAACATGCAGTGATAAGTGCATTTTACACACTTATTCGGACCTAAACATATAGACATTAATAGTTCTGTTGATTAATTATATGGACTAATTTATTGTATATTTCATTTGTTAGGTGAAACTCCAATAAAATTGGATTCTAA
The DNA here is from genome assembly GCA_903798405.1 of Fraxinus platypoda. Lineage (NCBI taxonomy): Eukaryota > Viridiplantae > Streptophyta > Magnoliopsida > Lamiales > Oleaceae > Fraxinus > Fraxinus platypoda. The sequence goes on along the minus strand of CAIGRT010144128.1, from coordinate 11,332 downwards.
CTAGCTTACAACTCTCATTCATATTGAAATACTCAAGTCTTCTATATCTCTTAAACGGATAAGGCTTCAAGTATCATAATCCTATCAAGTGTGTGCAACTTACATCTATAAATACAAATTCTAATTCATTATTCGGGTATGTTTTTACAATCAATTTATAGCATTGCGCTTATATTTTCCCTTTTGCTAACTTAAACATCGGAGGGGTGATGAGGACACATCTCGACGCTTTTGTTTCAGGTATATGAGTTCTTGTTCGTGATCATCCTCAATCGGCATGCTCGAGAATCAACAGATGACGATTTTTGATAATACCATAAAACTTCATTTTTGGTAAATCAATTGCAAAATGTTTTTCAAGGCCCGGGTAGATTCAATGAAGCTTAGTACACTTCACATCAACTATAGAGTGCTTTGAGCTCTACTAAATCAAATGGCATTTTTTTTTTCTTTTGAGGACTTCAATGCCACCAGTGACAGGTTTTCGCTGAAAATACTATTAGGCAGAAGATTTTCATTTTTTTAAACAGAAATACTTTACAAACCCATGTTTTCTTCACTTAGGATATCTTAACTCTTGCAGACCAATTTTTTATTTTAACTTCATTTGTTAAAGCGGTAAATAGTTAGTCGTGCTTCTTGTTTATGGTGAAACTATGATGCACCGACACGGACACGTGTGTTCGGCACGGACACGTGTGTTCGGCACGAAACGTGTCGGATACGTGGACACACGATTTTTAAAAAAAGTACAGACATGACACGTTGATTAACTTTTTAAACATTATTCATTTATATAGTATAAATTTAGCTTTATACTTGTTATTAATTTTTCTTATTAAAATCTTTTAAACATGAGTACATATTTGATACTTGCTAATAACTTTGAATTAATACGTGTCGGACACGGACACGCTGCTCTAATTGAAGTGTCTGTGCTATAGAGATCTCTACCAAATGTCGGCATCAACTCGTGTCCAACACTCTGTGCTACTACAGAGTGATGAAACTTTGGTTCTTGAGGAATTTAATAAGGATTTCTGAGCACTTCAATCTTTCAGAATACTTCATTTTTCTCCATGGGAAGGGGAACATGGATATTAATTGGTATTTCTGTCTCACAGTTCCGAAAGGAGAAGACATCATCTGATGAAATCCTTTGGTCTTAGCTATTCTCAAGTTCCCACTAATACAACAAACATCATCAAATCCACAACAAATAAAATCACCCAAAAATCAAAAACCTCAATGCAGCAGACAATCTCAAGCACGTTCCACAATGCAAATCAAATCAAATTTAAAAAAAAATTACCTGGGGTTGTGAAAAGGTCCAACCTTATTAGCATAAAGAGGCACAGGATCTCCAACTTTATACCTATGATCCGATGCATCAGATCTCACCGGAATGGCGGAGCACACTAGGACCAAAATGACGGCGTACCACTCCATCATCACCATAATTCCCTTCTTCTCTGCCATTTTTGTCTCACTTTTTTGTGCACCCACCGACTGAGAAAATGGATTTGCTCAGTATCATAAATATAGAGTAAAGGGGTTTAGAGAGAGAAAAGCACAGATCTCGATCTCACTGCAAAGAGTATTTTTTAGGTGAATTAGAAGGAAAGGTTTCTTCTAATTTAGGGTTAAATATAGATTTGGTCCTTAAAGTTGTATCAAAATTTCATGTTGTTCTTTAAAATTTATTTTGTTTCAAATCTCACTCTGTCGGTGGCATTAAAGACAAATCACACATGTACCTTTTTATCTTCAATTTATTGGCAAATCACACGTACATTGTACATTGCGACGAAACTCATTTACCTTACAATGTTGAAGAATAAGGATAAGGACCCTGTCTCGACTTTTATTTTTAACTTTTTTATATATATTTTTAAGTTTGAATTGTATTTATAATAAATAAGCAAACGATGTGAAAAATGAAGATATTTTAATTTTATCTCGTCGCGTCTAACTTCAATAAAATTCCTTGACGGACAACTCTGTTGCCATCCTTAATGATTATTGCTTTTTTGGTAATGGGATTAAACTTCATTAAGGATTTGACATACGAGATCGCAACCATTATGAAACTTTAGTGACTGATTTGATGGCGGAATTCATATCAAGGATGAACATGAAGTTTATCTGCAAGTTTAAGGACGAAATGTGTATTTAACCATTTGATTGTCAACTAGCGGTAGGTGCAGTTGACGGTGGACTTTTTATCAGATTATTAGGCAATGGATTGCGACTACGTAACTTGCTGATGCGTAATATTGCAATTTCCTCTTCTTCTGTTTTTCCTAAAGAGCAATTTCCTTTTTAATTATTCCTTTTTTTTATTAATTTCAAACAAAAAATAAATTAATTACTTTAAAAACAAACAAAATAAATTGTATATGGTAAAGGAGAGCAATTGTGTGAAAGTTACTACAAATGGATAGTTGAGATTTTCGTCGAATAAAAATTCTGGCTCACGAACAATTTCGACTAAATTTAAATCTGTGTCAAATTGAACTTCTCTTCTATTGTAGAAGATGGTCATCGGTGATATTTGATTAGGCTCATCAATATATGGTATCTTAGTTATCCATGATTAGTATAGCTGAAAAAACTTGTACACCGAACTCATAACACACATTTTTCGATCTTTACAGTTAAGATTAGAATTAAATTGTTCAACAATGAATCTTGAGCATTTGTAGCAACTAATGATTGTTGAGATATTTCCTAGGTTTGACTCAACTTTTCTTTCTTTCCTATAATGTGTACATATGATCAAACATAAGAAGAAATTCTTGCTTCACATTGAGGGCAAGATACACATCAATTGAAAAATACACATTCCATTTTTAAAAATGATATATTTTCTACGACACTATGAGGAAGTAACTATCCATTGACAAAACTATGAAAGGGAACTTAATTAGATCAATGGATGATAAGGGCAAGATCCCAAGTCATTTTTCCAGATTCAACGATAGAAATTCAAGCTACTTCAAGTTTTTCGGTGAACTCCAAGAATTTTGCGTTGTCGTCCAGCTTTGCCTAGAAATTCACGGCTTGTAATTCTTTACTCGTTAAATTTCATTTCAAGGAACTCATTCAATTACCTGTGGGTTAGACCCCCGAGCCCAATCAAAGATCAAGGCAATGCTATTTGTGCTTGCTTTACCTCCTTTTTAAGACCTATAGTGGTTCGTGGCTGCTTTGCCTCAATGGTCTTTGAGAAAATTACAAGTGCATGTTTGGTCACATATATTAAATCGTACTGGACATATGGTCGGCACGAAAATTAATCCTCTAATACCCCTAAGGCCCTAACAATATTGGTGTTATATGGGTCAAATCGACCCAAGTCGCTCAATTTGGCTCGTCCACTATCGAGTTCAGCTTAGTCCACCACGCGAGCCAACTTGCATTGGGGCTAGTCGAGTCCCCCTAGCTCATTTCTAAAAACTCAATTCGATTCATCCCACCAACTCGCTCCTTTGTGGGGAGTTGAGCTAGCTAACGAGCTACTCGCGATTAAAAAAAAGATCTTTTCACTCCGGGCATACAATGAGAACGGAAATTTCTGTGGAAATAATATAGGTAAAAAATTCTATTTTGTCAAAAGAATTATAAAGTTGTAAAAAATCTCCTCCCTTGTCTGAGCTTAAAGATCGACTACAATAGGTAGACAAAGTTAAGATTGTACAAGAAAGAATACTTCGTGTACATTTAAAAAAAAAAAAAATTGTACAAATAAAATAAATAAAATACCTCCATAATCCGAATTTGAGATTGATTATATTAGGCATACATAGAAGTATATTAAAATTTTCATTCCAATTAAAACGAACTCCTTCACTTAAAAATTAAAACTTCGTAGACTAAGTTCTTATTCAAAATTATGGTGAAGAACATATCTTTCCTGGGATAAAACAGTCATTTTAAAGATTACGAGTGAAAATTTTGAACTGCAAAGTATTCATAAATAAAAATGTAAATTTTATATTCAAGAAAATAATATAAATAAGTAATAAGTTGTGATGGAACATCAAATCATCATCAGAGGATGCAAAGGCACCAATAAATCACAAGCTCGCAGGCCAACGAATATTTCGCACAAGAAAAGTATAGATTGGCTCGTGCCCACGAACTCGTTGAAAGCGAATTGAGTCGAAAGACTCGCCCCACTTAACATCCCTACTAAGTACACGAATAAGGCAAAAGTTAAAAATAGCAATTTCTAAGATCGTACGAGAAAGTGACACCTAAATCAACCACAACAACTATGAACTCAATGCTATGCTATGTATCTAAGGCAATGTATAGCACACATGATTAAATAACACATTATACATAAATAAATTGTTGAGGATTGCACAGTCCACTTTATCGAACAAACCATGGAAGTTGTCAACCTCTACAAGTATAAATTTGAGTCGGGAAAATCCATAAGGTAAAAGAAGTTATATCTACGTCGAGTCAATAATCAAGTTATCATAGTATTATCCAAAACAAGTACAGCCTCAAATATATAAAGTAATTTCCTAGTATATCGAACTCCCAAATAACTAACTCGATCAAACGAACAGATCCTATACTTGTTCAAAATTCATGTATTTCAGTCATTGACTGTACAAAAAAATGAAGCCATTGTCGTAATTGAAAGCCCAAATTAAATACACATCCGTAACAAGATCAAACCGATCTGTTACAATCCTTTACTCCAAAGTGAACTCTTTCTATCTACATGGATTGTAAGATGGTCTTAGGCAGTACACTGAGACGAGCAATTCCATCACGCTACTGACAAAAAAAAAAAACGTTTAGGAGCTTGCCACGTCATTTCATTATGAATTGTGTGTCAAAGATGAGTGCAGAAATTGAAGTAAAAATGTATTTGCTGTATGTACTAATTCCGAATCCTAAAAGATTACATACTAACCACTGTCATAAACTAAATCAAGATAAGAGGGGCTTCTCCACATCGTACTCACTTTCCATGGAATTGTCATCACCAATGTGAAAATGTTCCTTCCCTTTAGCCCAAAGCACCAAATAGAGACCTATGAACATGAGGCACATACCTGCAAGGCTGTAATCCAAAGAAAAAAGTTTATATTTTATCGACTTTAACACATAACTTTCATCTTGTTTTGCTCCTTGAGTCATATAACATATATTTGAGCAAGGGGATTTGTGCTACCTTTCAACTCTAATGGAATCTCCTAAGCTGATGTAAGAGAGAACGACTGTAATTACAGTTCCGAGGGGATTAAATATAGACACCATGACTGGTCCTCTTCTTTTCATTGCCCATGCATTGAAGCTTAGGCACAATCCACTTAAACTACCTGCCTGTTTCAGTAAGTTGGTCAAGAAATCATGAAATGTGCTACATAATAACTAATCACGAGCTTTATTATCCATGCGCATGTATTGAGCAATGATTGTATTGATAATGAATTCACAGTATCGATTGATCTAAGTCGCAAAAACAATAACGAACAGAAAACAAATTCATTACCAGTATGGAGTAGGCAATTAGCTGTCTAATACTTAATAAAGGCCATCCAGTTTTCCATCCATCATCTTCAATCAACCCGATCAATCCAGTCATTACCACGCCTATTAGAGATGTTATTGCACACAAAGAGATTGGGGCTGGAAAATCACGTAATGTTGTAGCCTGCAATATGTAAACTAAAATTGTTAAAAAGGGAAAGCAAAAACAAATAATATATTGATACACTCTTTCACAGTATCGTCCACTCTATAATTAGGATCTACCTGTAGCACAACCTGACTTGACAAAACAAATACTGCTGCCATGAGATACAAGCAGCCAACAATCGTTTGATTGTCAAATTTGTCATCAGATGGTGGAGAAGTTAACGAGGCTTGGGAATCTTTTGCTGAGTGAACTTGTACGGAACTTTGCATAAGGCTCATTACAACAGCACCAATAACGCACAATAAAGTTCCCATAATTTTTACTCTGCTGTACCTACATCCTAACTCTACTTTCTCTAACCTGCATAAGAATTGTAGCTTTCCAGTTAAATAAAGAAGATGAAACGAATTCTGATTCTTTGATTTCAAATATCTAGTTACTATCTTTTCCCAACTAGGAACGATAGAGAATAGAAACCTGAAACCCCAGGCAATAAAAAAGATTAGTCCTGGTGCAAGGTTCGGCATGGCTGTTGCCATTGCTGGTGAAGTGAGACTAACACCCTTCATAAACAAAGACTGAAACACTGTCACCCTGAAAAATAAAATATAAAATTTTTAAAACTGCGTTCTTCAAGCACTTATATTCATACATATGCATCGACAAAGAATTACAGATCAAGAAACAGAGAAGATGTTACATTCAGTGTACTTTTAATAAAAGGAATATGTACGTAACTTCATCACATGTGGAGAAAATTCAAAGACGTTCAAGTGTTATTGTGTGTCGCGTAAACTAAAAACAATATGTTATCTCAATGATCTTGTGGGAGTGAGATTACTTCTAATATTCCATTTCAATCAGAACAAATAGTAAATATTTTATGGCTTTGTTAACTTATTTTGACTTGAAAGTTTATGCAAGATAAAAATTCTCAAATGGAAATCACGAGGAAGATATCTTATGCTACAGCCTCAAGAAGCACTAAGGATAGTCACTTCATTTACAAACTTCAAGAAATCCTTAAATGGGCTTCAAATCAGTCTATCTTTGAGTTCATAACAATGTTAGTTTGGACTTTGATCTTGACATTTTACTTGCAAGTCATGATTGAATATCTATATTGAAAATGATTTAACAACATATGAGAAATGTTTGAAAAAAACACAAAAAAGCAACTTATTTAGGCTTAATAAATGATTGGAAGAGGATTAGAAATAGGTCTGGTTTGTAGAGTTTTAGAATACAGTAAGATGAGGTCGAGTGGACAAGAAAAAGAAGCTAAAATCTTGTGTATCATATTATCTTGTCATGTTCAGTTCTACGTACCAAATATACTTTTAAAGAGCTTTCTCATGAGTAGAAGCTTGTTCATTTTATAATTAAGTCATTAAAGATGTATGACGATAATTCCACCGTACCATCCTTTTACGAAAATCACACTAGTAATAGAGAAAAATCTTAAGATTAACATACATTTATGTAAGCAAAGAACTTCAATTTTTAGTTGGAGTATTTAATTTTTTTTAAAATAAAAAAATCAACCTAAATATATATAAAAAAAATGTTTACATACACTCCAAAAGAAAGCAAAAGCAGATTAATCCACACCTTGTAACTAATATATTTTGGACATTGACTCCTGCAAGAAAAAAAAAAAAAAATAAAAAAAATGTTTACATACCCTCCAAAAGAAAGCAAAAGCAGCTTAATCCACACCTTGTAACTAATATGTTTTGGCCATTGACTCCTGCAAGCAAAAAAAAAAAGTAATAATAATAATAATAATCAATTTTTTTAATTTTTTTCTCTCAAATTACAAATTAATGTAAAGAAGAAATTAGAAACTCGCCTTTCGAATAAAATTGAGATGGGAGAAAGTACCAAAAATGTAGCAAATGTCGAAAATATGATAAGAGATGAAGGCTGAAACCCTAATTTCAACAAATAACTAAGCAAAATCGAATTCCCAGAATATAAAAACTGGATCAATGTCAACCCAGTAATTATTGCAACATTTTCAATAAATTCCGTCTTCGGATTTTGTATCATATTTCCTGTGGAAAGATGAAAAATCCCTCTCTCCCCCTTCACGATTCTCTGCCTATTCATGCATATGCATATAAATTATAGGCCATCAGGAAAAAGTATAAGACAATAGAAAGGGTATTCAAAGAAACAATTTTAAGCCTTTGGATTGATGGCTTGATTTGGACAAAAGTCTCGTGTTCCACTGCAGTTTCAAGATTTAACAATGAAGTTTAAGATATGCCAACTGCCAGAAGATTTTTATCGATAACTAATTTTTAATTCTAGAACAAGATACAAGAAATAGTATTTCAAATGACAAAATTATGACTAACCAGGCAAGTATATTAAACAGAACCCAATTATACAAGTGCCAAAAGCAAATCTTTATATATATGTACACATACAAATCATCCTTAGCAACGGTAAAAAATGAACAAGTTCCATACCTGAAAATGCTAAAAGCTAGCTTTAGCTTCTCGTTCGCTAGCCAACAAGAATGACATCCTCTCCTACGTTGAGAAATCCGTGCACTGATATGATGGATGTGTTGAAAATCAAAAGTGTAGATCTTGCCATATAGAAGAATATAAAGAAAGAGTGTACATGTAGCATGATTGTTTTTTTTAATATTTGACAATTTGAAAGTGTTCTCATTGTTAGTACATGATCATACAGATTAAGCCCCTGTTTGGCCCTCATTTTTTGGAGTTGAAAATTTTTAGAATAGTGATTGATGGGAGAATGTGTGGTTGAAAAATTTTAGATTTGTGTGTAATATTATTTTATTTGATGAATGTGTGGTTGAAATGAAGAGAAAGAAAAATTAATGTAATGGAATTTAATTTAATGAGGCTCAAACGGGGGCTAATAATAGTGTTAATCATCATAATTGTTTACCCATAAGAAGAGATGTGACATTTAAATAGTTTTAATTGATATATAATCTTAATTGTCATCTTAAATGTATGATTTAAGATGATAAATCAATTGATGCCACATCACAGATAATTGGTATGCAATGCTTATGAATAACAATACTCCCAAATTAATAACATTACTCTAACAGCAGCCTCAAGCGACAAATTGTTGTGCAAAGTAAATGTGAATAGTAGCCTATTGATATGTATTTATTTGCTTGGGAGATTTCACATCTCCATTTTTTTTTTATGTAATAACATATGTTTAGTTGTTTTAAATGGATTTTTTTTATTTTTTTGTCTCTGTAATTCTTAGGAAGTTATGAGATTCTATTTGCAACTTTTCCTTATTTTTTATTATTTAACTGCTTTATTTTATTTTTGCTTATAGACAAATCCATTATATAATGGTCAAAATGGAGTGAAGGACGAGTTTTGCTACATAATTGAAAGTCTGTGGATGAATTTTTGATAGATTTGTTACATTTTGCAAAGTTTGAAGATGAAAAGTGCAAACATCTCTCTTATTAGAATGTAAAATCATCNGTTAATGGGCTAATTAATCCACTTAAAATGTTTTCTATTCAAACTCTGATGATTTTACATTCTAATAAGAGATATATTTGCACTTTTCATCTTCAAACTCTGCAAAATGTAACAAATCTATCAAAAATTCATCCAAAAACTGGGTCCTTAACTTTCCTAATTTTTGTCTTAAAGTTCATATCATATTTTAAAAGTTGAATTGAGCTTTTGAACATGCATTGGTGGCTAAGATGAATTCAATTTTTATTTTATTTTTGAATTGACAAAAGCATATAAACTGGTGGTTTATCTTTAGCTCGTACCATGGGAATTGATTGCATTCCAAGATTGAAATGAAGTTTAAGAACGGAAGTCTTTGGCTCCTTTCAAGAAAGTAGTGGAGAAAAAAGTTTTTCCCTTCTTAGAGATTTACTTATCTTATTTCGATTGTTACTTTACACTCTGCGCTTGATAAATTCTGCTATCTAAATTATATAAACAAACAAATTTGAAGTTTGATTCTAATTAATTCATGCTATTACTTTCGTGTTCTATCGTTACATATAAAAACCACCAAGTAATTTAAAAAATTAAAGCAAACATACAAAAGTACTTTATTGCTTTTTTTGACAACGCTTATTACTGTATTTTTATGCTTTATTGAACGTTTCTAATAGTGATTGCGCACTCCCCACTAGTATCATAATAGCGTACATTATTTCTCAACGACCAAAGATAATAATTCTTACAATATATTTATTTTGCGATATCCAATAAATATTCGCAAAGTGTGTGAGGGTTCGATATCATTGTCATGTGGTCAGAGTTTATCTCTTTCACTATTGCTACTCCAGTATTTTTAATTTGCCAGCGCTGGAACTCTTGTGTAGCGGTTAAATCTTTGGTGACTATGATGAAAGCACGCTTTACCGATCCAAACCTTTCATTGGAAAATGGCCTCCTATTCGACAAATCTTGCATAAAGAAAGAGGCAGGTCTCACTAACGATTTTGCTAACGCCACACCCTAACATAATGAATTAAAAACATGTGTTAGTTAATTTATAGTAGTGTTCCATTTCGATCACTGAACTTATCCTTCATTTTTTTTAATTACCTCAGGAGGGGAGAGATAATATAGTCTGGATGATATGTACTGCGGACAAAAGAGTATTGATTGGAGATGATCTTCGGGTCTACCAAACGGTGCGAATTGTGTGTCCAAAAAATTTTCCATTGGGGTCCGTGCAAGGTACTGCCAAACAAGTTAAATTTATAAACATTGTCTAATTCCAGGATAATAAGCTATACCTCAGTGTTTACACAATTTTACCTCTTCCATAACATAGGATGGCCTATGTACAGTATCAGGCATTAAAGCCACAACAAAAATAGCCACAGAAATCTTTTCAGGGTATTTCTCCATTGCAAAAGCCAAGTTCAAGCCACCAAGACTATGTCCAACTAGAACTACCTTTTCGTCTGGTGGAATCGACTCCATTACCTTAAACAACGGCAGTGTATAGTCTGGAAATGTGCGAAGCTCATCTAGTCTTTTCGGGTCGATGCCGGAGGCTGAGAGATCAAATACCGTGACGCGGTGACCGGCCGCCTCCAGCAGCGGTTGTAGCTTGTACCAGCACCAAGCTCCATGGCATGCACCATGTACGAGAACAAAATGCCTTTGTTGATTTTCTTCCATTTGTTTTGCTTAATTAGTATATATCATATCCAGGGATACATCTGTATATATAGAGAAACGTGTGGTAGTCAGAGAGAGAGAACTGATAAAACGTGCCGTGTGCGAAAATAACGTGTACGAAGAGTAAATGAGAGTAGGGTCCATGAATCAGAAAATGAAGAAACTTCAGACCTAAATCAAACTCATGGTATCTTATAAAACTCGACTTATTTCTAAAACAAATAATTAATTTTATTTAAGATAAGTTCTTTCTGTTAGGAAATTGATTAGTACATGACCGTTTGAAAATCCGCAAATGGACGGGATCGTAATCAAGTAATATAGTAGTATGTAGAGTGTCGAACTCACGAGTACTACGTGTTTTATCGAGTTAAAGTTAATAATACCTTTAATCGAATAGCAATAATGATTTGTAATAATTCTATGTCTAATTTATGACGTACTAAAAATTAAAATAAAAGTTCATCAAAATTTTGAAATGCATTGCTAAGAT
>CAIGRT010144113.1:0-22337 GCA_903798405.1 Fraxinus platypoda | reverse complement strand
TCCTTGCAGCGCGCCCAGAGCGCCCTTAATTAACAAAAAAAAATTATATCTTTATTAATAACAAATTAATTATTAAACAAAAATATTAAATATAAACTAAGCAAACGTGCATTGCACGTTGCTTGCACCTAGTAATTTAGTATTTGTGGATTTAAAAAAAATGTTGTGAATAAAAGTGATTTAACATGGTATCGCCTTATCCTAATGGGAGTCGGCGCGTGCCATGTAGGATATTGCATTAAGTGCTTTTATGTGAAAGTAATTTTTTGAAAATTTATCATTTTGGAGAATTATAATTAAAAAGTGAAGAAAAATTATGCGAAGTGAGGGTAGGGTGTTTGTGCACCATTTTTGCTCATTATTAGAATAAGAGCTTGTTTGGTAGATATTAAAATTGGATTAAAATTGAAAAACTAGTCGTTATTGTTGACTTTTATTAACGGGTGAGACCCAATAATGACTATATTTTCAATTTTAATTGGATTATAATTTCTAACAAACAAGACCTAAGATAGTCGCTACAAAATGAAAGTTGTGAGATAAAAGTCCAAAAAAAGGCTAAGTGAGATCCATAAACTACTACATTTCTTCTAAAAATGAAGTGAAAAATGGAAACTTCTTTAGCAAATGCTCAATCATAATCACAAAAGGTATTTTTAACATATCATGCATAATATTGATCTATCGTCACGTTTGTCCTCGCATTTAAGATAAAGACTCTTCTTGAAGCATAACAATTGCGAGCTCTAGCATAATTGCTTCAAGCACATTCTTTATACACATTTGAATTTGCGTTTGAATCTTGAATAAAGATACATTGTCAGAGGGGAGGCTCACAAAAGCGTGCGTCCCATGTGTTTAAAAAAATGTCGGCACGTGGTCCCCACCACCTAATGTGAGTGGAGTGTAAAAGATTTGGTAAAAAAATTGGTAAGTGTAGCATGATTCTTGAATCTTTAACTTCGAATTTTCAAAATACTCATTTACATATAGGCATTGTCAAAATGTTATTTTTCATATTTTCTGTACTTATTCCATACTTTTAAATTACATATTTTTTCAAAAAATAAAAATTACTTTTCAAATAATCTCGCACATGCTAAGTAAAAGTAATTATAATTAGTAATAGTAATTAAATTAGCTAAAAATGCAAATCATGTCCATGATTTACATATTCATCATATGATTCCCTGTAATTTTGCACCCTCATCCAAATTTCCATCCCTACCCTTCACTCAAACACCTTCTCATCATCTATCAAGGCCAAACAAGTAAGTTCATACGCGACAGGCGCGCCTTCCCAGATTAAACAGAATTTTATTTATTTTTTATCCCGCCATTGCATGGCTAAATTCAAACTTTCAAAATCCCTCCCAATCAAATTTCCAAAACCCTAATCCCCGCCAAGTCAACAACCATTCTCAACGGTCCCCTCTCTCTATTATTTATATACTGCTATATATACACGCATTGCGTAGAGATTTTTCTGTTCTTGGGATTTTTTTCCTTCAAAACCCACAAATACTCGTGAAGAAACAGTAGAATTTCAAGTCTGTGTGTGTGTGTGTGTGTGTGTTGTTCGTGGGTGGGTGGGTAGGTGTATAGAGTTGAAACTTGAAACTTGAAAGAAATGGCTTTACCTAGTGCGGATATGTCGAGTGAATCTGGATTGAAATACACGCCGTACTGCCGGAAGCAGAAATCACTTGGTCTACTGTGCTCCAAGTAACTTTATTTGGGAACCCATTTTTTTGTATTTGGGTATGTGTATCTGTATGCAGATGTATGAATGTTTACAGTTTGATTATGCAGTTTCTTGAGCTTGTACAATCGGGACGGTGTGGAAACAATTGGACTTGATGATGCAGCCTCTCGATTAGGTAGTCATTTGAGAATTCTTTAGTATTTCGTGAATTTGAAGATTATATCTAAAAAAATTTATTTTTCATTATCTTTTTAGGAGTGGAAAGGCGGCGGATCTATGATATTGTGAATGTTTTGGAAAGCGTTGGTGTAAGAATTTCTAATTTTTTAAATTTCTTTAATATGAAGAATAATTAGTATTTTTCGTTTTCTGAAACTTATATAATGGATTGAATTAGAATAAATATAAATTTTGAATTTGGCCATTTCAGATTCTTGCTAGAAAGGCGAAAAATCGATATACTTGGAAGGGTTTTCAAGCAATTCCGAAGGCTTTGCAGGATCTAAAAGTAATATTTCGTTTTCACCCTCAATTCCTTCTAATGCTCGTATAATGAAATTGAATTTATTGAATTTTACTCAGTAGTAATTCAGTAAAGAACGGTGATTTATATTTTGTCATGTTTAATGCTGTTATAGAATGAAGGTTTAAAGGAGAATTGCCATGGAGCTGATGGGAATTGCTCTGAGAAAGTAAGTAGCCATTTCTTGATATCTTCACTAGAAGTAGTCACTAACAAGTTCGATAAAATTGTACATCCTCATCCAATCAAGAACGTATATTTGCCCTACAGATTCATGGACTTTTTAGAATAAAAATTCTGTTTTTCTTAGATCCAAGAGCAGATAAAAAATGGATTTGGTTTTAGGGGATTTTCACTGCAGAAGTAATTCCTCATCTTCTCGAGTATATGACGTTATCATCCAGCATAGGAAAATACTTTCTTCAATGAGCAAAAGTAAGACAAAAAGCATGCCGATTCATTAAACAAACTGCTTTTATCATGCGTTTGTTTGCCACAGGTTAATCTACACAATTTGACGAACAGCAAAACTAATTGCTCCTTCCCAACAAATTCACAGCTTTTGCACTTATAATTGACCCTTAGTGTTTTTGAAACAAACGATCTCCTCTTGGATGGCACGTGTGGATATAGGATTTCTTTGGCAGCTGGGAGGTCATTAAATAGCGTCTATCCTTGCAGCTCTTGGGATGGCTTTCTATTAGCTAATTGTACGGACTAAGTTGGGGTGACCTCTATAGTCATGATTGATTCATTTTGAGATAATTTGCTTCAGCAGAACTTTATTTTTAATCATCTACTATCTGGTTCTGTTTTCTGTGTGGGCTTTTCACTTCTATAGAACAGCAGAGTTGAAATAATGAATTGTATTAAAAGAAACAATTCTAAAATTCTGCTTGTACCATAGCATTGTTGCAAGATTCCTCATTTTTTATGTTGCTTTTTCTCTCAGGTTTCGGATGACGACGAAGATGAAACCTACTCAGATACAAACAATTTAAGTCAGAATGACAAATCAAACCCCAATTATTTTTCTAAACACCCAGTGCCAAAAAAATCTGGTATTATATACGGAAATCTTTCAGTGGCATGCTTGCTTCTTATGACATTTTATCTTAGACATTTTTTCACTTATTTTTTGAATTTTATTTTTTAATTCTAGGCGACAACAGAAAGGAGAAGTCTCTGGGGCTTCTTACACAGAATTTTGTTAAGCTCTTCCTTTGCACTGATGTAAGTTTTAACTTCAGATTTATCAGTCTTCTTTGATTCATACAAGTTTCTGATCCTCACCATATGGTCTCATGTTTTCAATACCCCTCTAGATGGAATTGATTTCTCTTGATGATGCTGCAAAGCTGTTGCTTGGGGATGGAAAGCACACTTCAATGACTACTAGAAGTAATTTACCTTTCATTTTCTTTGCAATGATCTTACTAATATAATAAATAATAGATAATCAGGGAACCTTTTGATTAACAGTATTTTTCTATAATTATGCAGCAAAAGTTAGAAGGCTGTATGACATTGCCAATGTCCTGTCATCCATGAAATTTATTGAAAAGGTGATCCATCTTGTTAACTCTTCTGCTAAATCTGCTGCAATTAACATCCCGGAGTACTAAGTTAACTATATCAACATTTATGCAGGGCGTGATAAAATATAAAAATATAAACTGATAAGGCATCTAAAAGAGTACTAAAATATGTCTAGGATATGTGCAGATTCATCACCCGGAAACAAGGAAACCTGCTTTCAGATGGTTGGGGCTACAAGAAAATGGACCTTCTAACGAGTCCAAGAAAAGGGTATTTGGGACTGACCTTACAAATTCCTCGTTAAAGAGGTGTAAGGTGGATGGCAATACTGAGCTGCAGCTGCAACCGCAAAAGGAAGTTAAACAACTAAGTTCAGATAATGAGGTTGACACATCAAGAACAAGTGCAAAGAGTTTTCAGTTTGGTCCTTTTGCACCTGTAAATGTGCCCAAGGTTGAAGCTTCAGGTAACGGCAAACCAAAACAAGTTATTGATTGGGAAAGTTTAACCTCTACTTATCGGCCACAGTATCATAATCAAGGTATCTTTTACTTCTGCATAGAATAAATTTCAATAAGTAATGTTACTGCAAATCAAATGACAGCCATTCTAGATGTTGCACTAGCACTGATATAACTATAACTTGGACAATCATATAATATCTTCATGCTGTTATGCTTTCGCTTCTTACAGCAGACTGCCTTTTCAGTCAAAAAAATGGACACTTCCTTTCTTAAATAGATAATGACTCTACACAACTTAATTACCAGTAATTAAGAGTTTCAACTGTTTACAATGCATGGATCTTTACTTTCTTTATCTGTTTCACTGCCCTTTTCTAAGCTAGTTGAGTTTTATCTGCTATTACAGTAATCAGTTTAAGCATTGTGAATAAAGCCATCGGGTTGTCTTATTGCCTAAACAAGCAACTAACCACGAAAACATTGACAAAGGCTTTTACAACATTACTTAGATCTTTCCTTGAATATGCTGCAAAGGTTACTGCTAATAGAGTTACATTTCGTTTATGATATTACAGCTTTGCGGGATCTTTTCTCACACTACGTTGAAGCGTGGAAATCGTGGTACTCTGAAGTTGCGGGGAAGAAGCCAATACAACTAATGTCCTAATAATTTGGTGGTTTACAGGAGCATTGATGTATACTTAATGATCTAATCTCGAATGCATATTCTCATTGCACAGAGTCGAGCAGGATATCCTCATAGGAAGCAATCATCTCTAATATTTAGGGCCGGATCTCAAAGTTGGTATTCTGTTTACAGGTTACATACTGTCATCTTAGCTGTTTTTCGTTATTTCAGAATCAATGTACATTTAATTCGAGGTTCTTACCATTAGTTTTCTTCAATATGATTTGATTTCTTTAATATAACCATGTTTCGGCTTTTCATAGGATGCTTATTGTCGACTGTAGGATCGGTTCTTTGTCATGGATTAACAGTGTGTATTCGAGCAGTTTTTGCAAAATGAATAGCCCAAATACTGTCCATTTATTCAACCGGAAAGTAAGGGAACTACATAAATTACAATGAATAGCCTAAATATTGTTTAGATCGAGAAAAATTATTGTTTTAGAAGATTGTTAATTTATTGATAAATTACATAAATCTATTTTTAGTAAACGCTACAAAACATGTGATGAATGTTGAGTGCTTCTTGAATTATTCTAATGAAAATGATACGATAATGAAATGGTCGAATGTCAAAACTCAAAAGAGATTATTCAAGAGGTATTGAAAACGTCTATCAAGGATGATCATGATTTAGATAGTAGTGTATTTTACTACTGTTTCTCAAAAATGAGTCTTTACAACATCATAAATTTTAAGTAATTAATTTTTACATAATGTAGAAAATATATACAAGACGTGGTATATGCATTGCAAAAAATTACAAATGATGTCAAGTTTGATTTGGTATAAAGAAAAAGTTAAATTTAGATGCATATTTTTCAAAGAAATTTGAATTGAAAAACAATAATAATAGTTTGTGAAAAGTTCCTTAATATAAATTCTAAAATTTTATGTATTTAACTAATTATTATTTATATTTTTATTGGGCTCTAAAGTATTTTTAAAAATTATTATTTTATACATTTTTCGAGATTATTAATTTACCGATTGGTCTATCCCTAATAATTAATTCCTTTTTGTTTCTTCTCGCTTAATAAAAAGAGTATCATATTCAAACACATTTTGGGAGAAAAAAATTACTTAGCTAAAGAATCTTGAAAAAAACTTGCAAAGGAAGTGTGCAAAGTAATTTTCAATTAAAATTAACTTCCAAATGTACCCACCCATAATGTACTTAAGAATCGAAAAAGCGACTTATCAAGATACTTCAGCTATCACCAAGGGATGCTCATTGTTATGCCACATAGCAACCTTATAAATGGATAACTCTAGATCCTCCGTTGATGTCCGAACGACACAACATATTTAATACGAAATACTCAACAAACTAAGCTTAAAAGACATAAGGTAATTAAGATTTTATGACTTGTACTAAGCAATCCGAGTTAAGAGTAAAATGTTTAATATGGAAGGAATACAAGAACATATCAATTTGACTACTCAAACTAGCACGAAGGACACTTGGCGAGTTCAAAAAAATAAATATTTAAAAAAAAAAAATCCAAACATGATTCTTTAGGCAAGAAACCATACCCAATTTATACGATGTGTTTTTGAAAAGCAAATTGGGTGGTGGGTCACAACAATCTTCTAACTTTATTTGTTCTCAATTAAGTGGACGTTTTGTATTTAATACGTAATATTAGACGTAATTGAGCAATACAATAAAGAAAATTTAAATCATATTCCATTCAATTGCATTCTAATCAAAGCAATTAGGCCCCGTTTGATACACCATATTTTCCATGGAAAATTTCCATTTTCTAACTTTTGTAATGTTTGATAGACAAAATTTTCTCGAAAAAATGTTTTCCAACTTTCCAAATTTTCCACATTTTTGACAAAAATAAATTCTTGATATTTTGGTGGGTAAATATTGTTCAACTTTTTTTTTTTTGTTTGGTAAATATTTTACAGGTTTTTTTTTTTTTTTTCTTTTTGCAATTGGAAAAATTCTAGACACAATGGTAAAAAAAATTTATCACTTTTATTGACAATTTCCATGCAAAACAAAGTCAAACGAATAGTATTAGGTATGGTAATTTTTTTATTTTTTTTATTTGCAATTGAAACAAATTCTAAACCCAATGGTAAAAAAATTATCACTTTAATGAATAATTTCCATAAAAAACGAGGTCAAACGAACAACAAACTTTCAACATTTTCCATGAAAAATTATACCAATCAAACACAATTAATTACAATTCCTAGTAAAACAATTTCTAAACAAATCAATTTCCTGTAAAACATTTTCTTTCCACTCATTTTTCACATTTACAATCAAACAGACCCTTAGTAATAAAAGAAGAAAATAAGGGCAAAAACTATCGTAGTTGCACAACCAGTCTACACAATACTAACAATGCCCCCTACTATATAGTTCTAGTGGTAATGCTAAGTCTACACAATGCTAACATCTAAATCTCTGTTAAATCATCACACAACTCTCACATATCCAACTTTATGAAATTAGATTTTGTTTCCCAACTTGAGTCGGTACCCAAAAATTCGAAAGCGAAAGATATTTGTCACAAAGCAACATGACGATTTAACAAACTTTTAAACCCCACTTGGCATAACGAACAATTTACTATGTATATAGCCTTAGAAAGGTGCAACATTATTGACTATTATACAAAATATTAGTTCAATACACACACAGAAAAGCATTATAGTTTTGTCTTCCACTCCCAATCTCAACAGCTCAAATGGATTCAAAAGCTCCACGATTTTTTTTATCATAAACATATTCCAAATTATTGTTCCAACTATTGCATGGTCAACTGAGATATTCATTCCCCTCGAAAAATTCAATTTCGACTATAATTCTATCTTTATTTCTTCATAACCAGATCCAAACTCGAGCACAAAACAATGATTGACATAGTCGACCTCAAATTTATTGGTATTGGACATGTTGCTCGTATATTCACGAGAACTAGTCATAGAGGCGATTAAGCTACACCCAATTCTTTCACTATTTAAAACAGAAGTCCATTTAAAAAATTGAGTGAGGGGCCAAGTGCCAACTATTCAGGGGCATTTAGGAGGATACAAACGACAACGTACCAACAAAGGCAGATGTAGAGATGAATAATGTCTACCCTTTTTTTATGCAACCATTGAAAGGCATCATAATAATCTCTACCACCAGAAGTGGAAAGTGTACAAATAATTTGTAATTCATATTTTTCAATTTCAAGGGTCCCAATTAATTAGAAAAAAAAAATTGAAACTTCTATTTTAGTAACATTTACAAAAGTTAATACAGTTCATGGACTTGTTCACAGAACTAGTGTGTACAACACAAACGAACAAAATTTTAGTTTCTTTTTATTCCTTTAGAGTCGAGTATATTGTTCAAGACACGAAACAAGTCATGTATGGATGAAACCCTTTTGAAAGTATGAATAATATGAGTGGACTGAACAAACTTGATTAGATTGAAATTTTGATGACAAATGGAACAAGTAACACCCCACCCCACCCATACACCCCAATATTGAGCCTAAAGCTGGGATTATCTACCATTCCCACATATCAAACTATGAACTCCCTTTGCTAGCTCCTCTATGTCTATATATATCCATCTCCCCTCCATGTTTTTTTCTCAAAGAAAATGAGGCCATATGATCAAACTTGTAGTGCAAGCAATGATTTGCAGCCACCGTCGACACCACCCCAACACTACCTTGTCAATGCACACCACCAATGCTTAGCCACTCTCGAGGGGCAGAACTCCTACACGACATCTCTCGTTCTTTTGGGAAAATTTCTATTGAGTGGCTCTTCTAATAAGGAAATCCGGTTATGGAAATGCAACACGTTGAGGCCCATGAACGACTACGGAAGTTTCACTAATAAAAATATGGTTGTGGCAGGAAAGGGTGCAGTGAAGGTTCTTGTGGTTTTAGCCGATAAAATCATCAGTGCTCATCAAGATCACAAAATTCGAGTATGGAAAATCGATAACCTGGATAACGATGAGCAGAAGTTTACACAGTTGGCCACGCTTCCAATGCTCAGTGACCGAGCTCTCAAACTGTTGGTACCAAAGAACCATATTCAAGTTCGACGCCACAAGAAATGCACGTGGGTTCATCATGTTGACACGGTATCAGCACTGGCCTTGTCAAATGATGAATCCTTACTCTATTCGGTTTCTTGGGACCGGACTCTCAAGATATGGAGGACAACCGATTTCAAATGCTTGGAATCAGTTGCCAATGCACATGATGATGCAATAAATGCCATCGCATTAGCCAGCGATGGACATGTTTACACAGGATCATCTGACAAGAAAATTAAAGTATGGAAGCAAAGCTCGGAAAAAAAGAAGCATGTCTTAGTTGCTACCCTGGAGAAGCACAATTCTGGGGTTAATGCAGTGGCACTTAGCAGAGACGGCTTGACGATGTATTCCGGAGCACGTGACCGGTCAATAGTGGTTTGGATGAAGGTGGATTGCGGCAGTGGCAATGGCATGGTGGCAGTGGGGATGCTCCAGGGACACACCGAATCCGTATTGTGTTTGGCCACTATATCAGATTTGGTGTGCAGTGGTTCAGCAGATAAAACTGTGAGAATTTGGAGAGGGATTGGGAAATCCTATTCTTGCTTGGCCATTTTGGAAGGACATAGAGGACCGGTGAAGTGCATCACTGTAGCATTAGATTATTCCAATCCATCAGATACAAAACCAAACTATCTCCTATACAGTGCTGGCCTGGACTGTGACATTAAAGTTTGGCAGATTAATCTTCTACCCCACTTCTAACACATTCAAATCCCACATTCTATTATTGTAGTTCTATATATTCTTATAAAAGAGGCCTCTGTGACGAGACTCGGGTTGAAATCTTACGTTTCATTCCATAAAAGTGAACCCTTTCCAAATTAGAAGAGGCACTCTCTTCCTCGTGTGCTTTCAGCTTTTCTATCATTACAAATTTTTGTTCTTGTCTATTTTCGCAACTTGTACTGGAAAGTTCACTCGAGTTCTATTAAAAAAAAAAAATCCTTCTCTCGACTAATCTTCATGCAGTTACAACTATGTACGTAAATAGCAGTTAAAACTTACTGAAACAAAAGGCAAAGATGGTAATAATATAGGTGAGACTTTTGAAACAGAAGGCAACTATAACAATAAACTTCATAATTTATTAAAAGAATACGCGCGACTTTTCCCTGAAATTTTCTGAAAGAAAACATAAGTTCGCCAATTATTGCACAATTTGAAAATCCAGTACTATATGTAGAGCTGTTTTCTGAAAATCAAGAATAGTAATAGTAAAGTAGATAAAAGGAGACCAAAAACTAATCAAGTATTAAATGTCACGTCACTCTACTGTCAGGAAGCCTACTGGTTATCTTAATAAGTTAAAGGAGACAAGTCATTTCCAGTAGAGAAAAAAATATAATTCAGCATAACCAGAAACCTACTTCCTAAAGTAGTTTTCAATAATGCATTATTTTTAGGTGAAAAGGACGTACAGCCTTGCAAGTTGTACACTCCATGATGCAAAACTTCTAACAATAAATTGTCCCAGCTGAAAAAGTATATACGGGTAATGGACCTAATCAGAGATGGGCTTATAGACAATCACATTAAGAGTGAAAGAAGTATGATCACCGTTGAATCAAGGACTCCAAATTTACGGATTGGATAACAAAAGGATTTAAGATTTAGATTTACATGTAAGTTATTTAAGATTATAGAGAAAAACTTCAAATCGCTCCAATTATGAGAGAATTACGAAATCAATGGTCACAAATAATGCTTGACGGACTTGGGATGAAATCACATAAGAATCGATATTATTCAATCTAGCTTGATAGTCTATTATAGTTTTGAATCTCAAGCTTCCATATCCAAGAAAATGGAACCAAAATATGTTGCAAAATAAACATATCCAAGATCGATAAAATGAAACGCATACCTATTTTTTTTTTTTTTTTTGTGATATATAGATATGTAAATATTCCAAAACACTTTATATGAGGCAACATTGTTTTTCAGTTAGAAGTAATTAAAATATTTGGCCCAAATAAAAGGGCATACCTAATTCACAACGTCCCACCACTCAAGTTTGTAGAGGGAAGAGTTAGATATCCGTACTACCCTGCAAATAGAAATATCATTCCCACGACTCAAACTATGACCTCCAGATTGAGTCTCATTAATTCATCCAATCCATCCATTCTTTAAACAAAAAGAATAAAACTTTTGTATGCTGTATGTGCGCATGAAAGTGATAGAGGGAGTGGGAGAAGACGGAGAATTGGGAAAAAGTAGAGCAGCTAAAAGACAAAGCTATTAGCTTATCAATTACATTGTTTGTTTTCCACTCAAATTACAGGGGCAGATTCGAGTTGTACATGCATAAAGCTGATGATAATAGAAGGGGAAAAAATACTAAAACTTACAAAAGTAGATTAATTGAGAATCTATTTTACAGCGGTACTTTTGATGGAGTACCTGGAGCACGAGGATATTTCTTCGGGGTGGAACCATCTTTTAGACATATAACTGCTGTTCGTTGCCCATATTTGCTGTGTGATTCCACTGGGATTAAAACAACACGAAACAATTAATTACACAGGTTACTTCAGCAGTGCAGGCTTTGTGGCTTTGTTTACGTATGAATGAGTCAGGTAGATTGAGGTGCCAACCAAGTCTCTAGCTGTAGGAACCTAACCGTGACTCAGTGCAATTAATACATTTTAATGAACAAATATAAAGATCAGTCATATCAAAATGAAGCTCGCTACAAGTGCCCTAGATTTCCTTTGGCTATCATGAGATTCCAGAGAGAGAACACACTGTCAGAATGGTAAGAAGTTTGTCTACCTACTTGTGTTAATTCTGATATCAACATATTAAGTGAGAGAAAAAAATTCATTTCTGAACATCAAATATGGGTAATTCAAGATAAAACAGTCGGGAATTGATGAAACATCAAACAAATTCTCACTGCTGATATTTTAGTTTATTACTGGTCGCATTCAAGACAAATAATCCAAGAATTAGATCGATAGCAACATACCAGAACACGTTTGCAAAAGAGAAGCACCCATCAAACGGATAGCTCTTTCAGCTCTTGCAACTTCCTCCTAGAACATTGTTTAAAGAGATTTATTATCTGAATTCTGAAATATCTGCAAGATACACCTACATATACACTCCTATATGTACGTCTATACACAGACACAAATCCAACATATATGTGTGCTCACACATAACCGTGTGAAAACAAACATTTACCACCCAAATACACAAATATGTGCAAAATGGTTGAAGAAAGAAAACAAATAAAAACTGAGGATCTACTCATGCAATTGATAATCTATAGAAATTCCATTGATTGTAATAAACCTGGGGATCATGGCCCTTAGCAGCAACAAACAAACCACCCACACGGACTAGGGGAAGACAGTACTCAGCTGCATACCAAAGAAGAACCAAATGCTCAAGGAGTTATATGATGCTCAAATTTACAGAGATTACACACACATTAGATCATGAAAGAAGTAATAACTTGTGTTTACCTAGAATTCTCATTTCTGCAACTGCTCTAGCAACTGCAACATCAAAGCTCTCTCTGAAGGCATCCGCTTGTCCTAAACACTGTCCTATTCAGATATGTGTGCGCGTATAATTTGTAGGATGAAATGAGTAAAACATCCAAAATATATTACAAGTAAAAATCCAATAGAAGTATTTCAGGTACATACCAATAACAATTCATTTCACAAAAGACATGAATGTATTACAGATAGTAAGAAATAGAGAAATAGCATTATGATGAGCAAGCAATTGTTTGATAAAAAAACCATCAGTCGTGCGCATCTAGAAATCTGATATTTCAACTAAAAGGACATAAACCACTAATGAACTTTTAAGATTTTTTTTTTTTTTTTTTGATAACCGTGGATGTCCGGGCTAGCTTGCACGCACCTCGACTAATTCCACGGGGCCCTGAAGTTTACGGCCGGGTACTCACCTCAGTGGGAAATAAACTTTTAAGATATTTTGCAACTATATGACTGTAATAAGAATGCTCTCCGCCTGGCATATATTTTACTCAATACGCCACCTAAGTATTCATTTATATTGGAAAAAATTATACAGGTAAAAAGACTACATAACTCCGATTCCAAAACTTATGAGAGCTAAGAACGTACTAAATATCAGTTCCCATGTCTCCATCAATATATACCAACCCTAGTGTCAAGCCCCTAAGTTAACTCTGGAGCATATCTAATTTGAATTCCAGCATTAAACAAGCTGATCATCCATGCCAACTATCTGCCAAAGCATAAACTGGATGAGAAAAAAAATACATATTTCATGTTCCGGTGAAAAGATACCTCAGCGCGGTCTCTTACAACTTGAACATTTGGCAAGCCAATGAGGGCAGCCACATTCTCCAAGAAGACACATCGCTTATTCATAGATTCCAATAATGTCACCTTCCAACCTATAATTTCGAGGCAAGAGAGAACACTTTTATAGTATTTTTACATTCGCATATGACCGTGCATTGACAATTAGTATTCGAACAAATAACTTATAGACATAAGACATTACAAAAGTTAATACAATTACCGGGGCATGCAATGGCCAGGATTAATCCAGGAAGCCCTGCTCCACTTCCGACATCAACAACACTGATATTTTCTAAAGACTCTCCACAATGAGAAAGATATGAGCTACAAATAGGATCAATAATTGCCAAAGAATCCTCCACGTGCCTTTCCATCACCTCATTTTCTTCTTTCACCGCAGTAAGATTCATCTTCTAAAGCAACCAACATAGAAAAATTAAAAAAAAAAAAAAATAGCATAACTCAAGTCCAAAGCAAATTGAACACATGAAAAATGTAGCGCATTACCTGATTCCATTGCAGAAGGGAGTCAATGTAGACATGAATTTGATGTTTTTGTTTCGAGGTTAAGGCCTCGAAATGTGTACTGTGAACGCCACCTCCGGCAGAGAAGAGTACGCGGGTGGCTTTGTGGATTGAAATTGGGTTGAATTGATGAGATGATGGTCTTGGAGTTGGAAGGTGTTTGATGAATGTTCCCAACGAGAGTGTTGACGGGAGAGTGAAAGCTCGGCTGCCGAGGGAAATTAGCATATTTGGCGCCTTTGACGATTGAATCTTGAAATTTTGTTAAATTACAAAATGGTACAAAGTTATAAGTTAAATAAGAAACGATTTGTCTACACGTACGTGGGTTCCCTGGGTGTGGACACTATTATATATATAAAATTATGCACAAGTAGCATATTTGAAATTCGTTTTCAAGATGCAAAATATATTTTTTACTTATTAAATGATGAACAACTAATCATTTAATTTTAAATTAAGTTTTTGCTATTTTTTCCAACACATCGTTAATTCATGACAATTTATTTTCTATTTTTCAATCAGTTGTAGTTTACATAAAATGAAGATGATAAATTTTGTAAACTTCACAGGAAAAATATCATCTTTTAACCAAAAAAAAAATTAATAAAACATCATAAACTTCTAGTAATTAATTTTTTAAGAATAATAAATTAATATATAGGGCGTGAACCAAGGAGTAAAATATAATATGCAAAATGTAAAGTTTTAAAATATGATATGCAAATCGTAAATACAACCTAAATACAGGGTGTCTTTTGTAAATTTAACTGTGCTCGTTTTTTATGTTGGCAAGTTTTGCAGGAGAGAATTGCACTATTGTCCGGCTAGCAAGTTGCTCCTCATATTTTAAAGTTAAGGCGCACATTGACCACAAACAATTTTATTTTTACATATATATATATAGTTGCATAATCAGCCTTTAACAATGAAAATCGTCTACATTTTTGTGAATTCATCATTCAACTTTATTTAGTTGAGTTTTGTTTTCTCGACTTGGGCACAGGTCTAAAAATTTAAAGCGAAATAAAATTGCGTGGTTGAAAAATAAAAAAGTTTTGGGATTATGTGTAACCAGTAAGAAAAACGTATAAACTATGTCTAGAAGCTTTACTTTTGAGTTGCAGCTTAATTATTTTATGTCTAGATGCTTTACCTTTGAGTTGTAAATTGTAATATAATTATTTTATTCTGGTATTTTTATTAAAAGAAAGAAGCAACATAAAGTGTTCCTTTGTTTCCATTTTTATTTATTAAGCATTTAGTACAACCAGATCATTTTTATCCAGGTGACACCCACCCACCAACTCAACATAATTTATACAATCCTATTCATATTACTTGAATATAATTTCATATTATTCCGTTTTCAATTAAGTCCTCTGTTTGGTGACGATTATTTTAGAACAAATTTTGTGAAAAAAATTATTTTTTTTTTTTTTTTTTGGAGAACGTGTGGTTAAAAAGTAAGAAAAAATTATAATCCACGTGTAAAATCATTTTTTTTCTTTTGGGAAATTATGTGATTGAAAATGGGTATGGAGAAAAATAAGCATTGAAGGGTTTATACACAATCAATCTCACTACTACTTGTATGTACAAACTCTTATCGCAACGAAATAGGTTGCTCTAAGAACTATGATGCTTATGAGTTTTTCCTCGTCCTTAGACGATTGAAATAGCATGCTCCGATGCTTGAAACAATGGACTTTTTCATGTTTTCTCTCCGCCATCGGCCATCCTAGTTAAATTTTGAGAGAATTGAACGGTTGTTGAGAAATGTTGGGGATTAGATCCATACGAAATAATTTAGGAGTCACTCTCCTTTATATAAGCTTTAACTTTGTTGACATGGTAATGGGATGGTTTTGTACGGAGGGGGTGCGTGTTTCCTTGACATCATTACTGTTACGGCACCTCTTCACGTAGTCTATTAAGTGCAACATGGTCCTCAATCAAACTCAATTAGAACAAAATGGTTGACTGGTGCAAATAGTAGTACTCCTTATCTCTTAGTTCTAAACATGGCTCGCGAATTAGCCTCGATTACATTGTCAAGTGGAGCGTCTATACTTGACCTAGTCGTAGGTCTATTAATATTTATGAGATTTTTGTGCTTCGCTCCATTTAGTGGGTCATTGTGTTATCAAAGAGATGCAGCGATTACTTAGAAGGTGTTGGTGGTTTACATATATCACTCAAAAACTTTTAGGGAACGTTTCATACGCTCTATAAGACTAGAGGATAAGATTAAGAGGAATGGGATTACAAAGGACTCAATTAAGGTGGATTAGAATATAAATTAATTCTACTTGTACATCAACTTTTGTACATAAGGGACTACACCCCCCTCACATGGGGGGTAGGACCCACTACATAAAATATTTTTTTATTTAAGCGGGTCCCACCCTCATGTGAGGGAAGTGTACACCCCGATGTACATTGTGATGTACAAGTAGCAAAGCTGAGGGGGTGGGACCCACTACATAAAATATTTTTTTATTTAAGCGGGTCCCACCCTCATGTGAGGGGAGTGTACATCCCGATGTACATTGTGATGTACAAGTAGCAAAGCCGTAGAATATATTATTCTAATACGAAATTGGTGTTACACCATACTAGAAAAACATACAAGCTATTGAAAATAGAAATAAAAAATAAAATTTATTACCATATTTTTTATTTATAAATATTCTTTCTTATATATACGTAAATTTAATAATTAGTGATTTTATTACTTATAAGTAAATTTTTAGTTATTAATGCATTTTTCTTATAAGTGACTTTTTCAGTATGTCACTTGATTTTAGTTGCAAATGATTTTTTACTTATTTTTTTAACTCATAAGAAAAATTTTACTTAGAAGTATTTTTTTTACTTAGAAGTGAACTTTTACACATAAGTAATTCTTTTTACTTATATGCAAATTCTGAATTATAAATAAAAATTTTAATTTATGTTTGGGAAGGATTTATAAATAGTTAAATTATATATTGATAGAAATGAGTGTGAAAGTGGGTCTCTCAAAATATATAGATAAAAAGTGATTTGAGTATTTATAAATAGTTTATAAACACCAACCAAACATAGGTTGCGTTTTTATTAATTTCTTTTAATTTTTTACATATAACTAATTTTTTGCAGATAAGCAATTTTTTATTATAAGTTGGAGAATGGAGAAAATTTTATCCTTCTCATTATAGACACATAGTTTATAGGGAAATGAAGAAATAGATTGAATCGAGTATGTCTTAACCTTTCAAGAAATGGGAAAAAGAGGCTTTCTACGTAACATATTTTATAATAAATGGAAAAAAATCCAACATAATATCAAAAATTAAACACATGATGTTGTGCTAAAAATTAAACAGGTTCAAGAAAAATTTAATTAACTTGTTTTATTCTAATGCAGTACCTACTCAAATATAAGAACAGTGAACATATATATAGTTCTTGGAGTTGGGCCTTTTAAGTCATAAATGATTAAAATAATTTAAGCCACTCAAAAAGAAGTGCCTTTTTCTACTTTTTCCTTACCTCTTTATATTTGCCCCAAAAATTCTACCCAGAAAGCTGAATGAAGGCTGGTAAAGAAAGGGTGACTTTATCAGCTAGTCAAACATCAACTTATTATGCAAAGGAAGATGGAAAGATCAAATATGTACCAATAAGTGTTTACCAAAAGTGACTTATTTTTTAAAACCTTCATTATTGAGAAAAAAAGTACTTTTGTAAAGTCATATCAGTATTGGGAGAAAAGTAAACAAAATAGAAGGAAAGAAAAGCAAAAGAATCATGCCCAAATTATGTTTGATGGTCACTATTGAGAAAAAAAAATGATGTTTTGAAAGTGATTTTTTGAAAAATGTGTAGTTTAAAATAAAAAAAAAAAGTAATTTTAAATTTACGTACAAAATATTTTATTGTGTGAATATGTGAATAAAACATTAAACATGATTAAAAGTAAAACAGCAAATTAAAATTTTATTCATTGTGACTATAGACTTCCCAAGTCTCACTTTGATTACTAATTAAATATATAGGCAATGTCTAGGACTTTTTTTAGGTAGAAAATATGATCATAACTGGATTTAATTGCAATAAAACGATTACATGTTTGGTAAAGGTTGAAAATTTAACTTATAAATAAATAAGTAAATTTTTAAGTAGATAATTAATTTCATTAGTAAAAATTGGAATAAAATTAACTTTTATCTTATGATCAAAATAAGTAACTCTTTACTTTCAAACCTTTTGTCATTATAAATTTCTTACTATTCCTCTTCGTGCTTTCTCTTTTCCGTCCTGCATTACGCAACGTTTTCGAAACTTTTTTTTTTCTTTTTAAGATTTGGTACTCAAAATTTATTCCAATCTCCTGACTTGTCTAGACTTGCAATTAATTTACTCCAAAAAAAAAAAAAGAGCTAATTATCTCGACAAATATTTTCTCATGCTCACTAGTTTTTTCAGCAGGGTGCAGGCCAAATGGACCAAATAGTCTTCCTCGAAATACCAAATCCAGCAATTATTCTTTGTCTTAATCAGTTTTTCAGACTTTCTTCTCTTATTCTTTAGTATGTCTTCTGCCATTTCTAAACCCAATAAAGCTCATAGGCATATTCATCTTCTCCCCATATACAGACGCAAACAGCCTTTTACTGTTGCCAAAGTATACCCAACTTATAAGTTATAATACACATATAAAATTATATGTATAGTACTTTGTCTAACACAAGCATATAATCTTATGTTGGAATTTTTTGATTTGTGTATTAAATGGGTTCTATCAATGTTAATTATATTTAAAAATAATCTTTAGCTCGTCGGTATCGGTATACAATTTTCATTAATAAGTGACGTATTTTGTTTACTTTGTTATCATAAAGTATAAAAGTTTAAACTGTTTGAGAGATGAACACCTCTCGTTTAAAGTTGAAAAAAAAGCACAATATTATAAACATGTACAACTAGGGTTAAAGAGCAAAGGAAGCATCATATATACTTATGTAAGTTTATATATTTGGGAGAGAGGAGAGAGAGAGAGAGATGGCTTACAAGACCTAGAAATTTTATCTATGCACCAAACAGCAATCATCATGTCTTCATCTTTGCTCATGATTCCAGTGAGTCTCACCATCATCATTACACCCCCACACCCACCCTTTTCTTGTCATCCTTCAAAGTCCATGATCTCTATAGCATATGCCAATCAACAAGAGCTGAACCAGATCAAGAGTCAGAAGGATCACTTAAAGAAGAAGAATATATATATATATATATATATATATATATATATATATATTTGCACTGGACTACTACATATTGTAGGAGAAGCTGATCCCNACCCCCACACCCACCCTTTTCTTGTCATCCTTCAAAGTCCATGATCTCTATAGCATATGCCAATCAACAAGAGCTGAACCAGATCAAGAGTCAGAAGGATCACTTAAAGAAGAAGAATATATATATATATATATATATATATATATATATATATGGGGAGAAGGTTTGGCACCTCGATGTCGACTCTTCATCACCATCTGGAATTGTAGTATGTTTCAAGGGTTGGTTTTTCTCGTAAGAAAACCTACTATCTTTTATGAGTGTGAAGAGAGCTAATTAAACAGCTCTCTTTGATCTCATATTTCGGGGAATCAAGCATCTCGGTCCGATTGTTTGCCAGATCTGCTAAACTATACACAAGATTTGTGTTTTTTTTCTTTCAATTTCTAGTTTATGCTTAAATTTGTTACTATGTTCCTGTTGTTCTAGTTTGTTTGAGGATATCCACCTGTTATTATTGAAGAATTCTGTGTTAATTTCTGAAAAGGATATGCTTAATGATCTCTCTCTTTCTCATTACATGAATCTTTCTTGAAGATTTGTCAGATTATTCTTTAATTTAGTTGGTTCATATCTTGATGATCATAATACTTTTGCTGTGATAGTCCATTAGTGCGACACGCTATTTTTTTTCCATTCGGCTAGCGTATTCATCATAGTTAGCAATTCCAGCTCCGTTTGACGGTCAAAATGGATATCGTCATTATCATCAATATAATACTGATCACAAGCAACAAAGGTTATTTGGTTTAGACATGAACAAGCAAATATATATATTTGGTCATTCCTTCTGGGAACTTAAGAATTAGGGTTTAAGTTGGCATAACTCCAACTATAATTGACTCTATTCCTTTCATTCTTCACTTATTGCTCTACTAGACAGAAACTCTACAATCGACAGTACTGAAATTGATTCTAGAGAGTCGAGTGGCTGGCCAGACCTATTTCCGACAACAAATGTTATTGAAGACTTTAAATAAATGTATATCTTCTCTATTCACTTAAGTTTTATAGTATCGAGGTTAGCAATGATTTGGATCCTAGCCTAGTTGCTATCATACCTTTGATAAGAAATTATTATAAGAACTTTGCTACATATACAAAGGAATGTATAGCATTAATATAGGTATACAGGTGGCAAGCATTTATTGAGCATTGGACAAAAAACAATTTTGTGGTAATCAATGCAGTGCGGCCACCTGTAAAAATTCCTATACATTTCCTTTGTACAAGGAGCTTAATTCTTATTACAATATGCACATAAAGGAGCACGTTGAAATTTGACTCTAATAAATTAGAAGTACAACTTGCTTCCAAGTTGATCTACATCATCATGTAATCCAAAAGCTTCAATTATTAGATAAATGACATGTTTATTTAGCCTCATTTTGGACAAAATTTATGAACGGTTTAATTTACAAATAAATAAAAAGGAGTGATGGATTTAAAAGTTTACATAAATACACTAAAAGGTAAACTAAATAATGTGATACATATTATAACATACTATATTACTTTTTGTAGCACACATAACATATATGTACTTTTTTGTAACAAGTGTAATACATTGTTAATTACACTTATCCCCGCATGTTTTTGTTGTCGATACCATCCACCATCTCCACCACTCATTACCACTATACCTACACACTCGGAATGGAGCGATTCAATACAACCGTCGCCCAAATTCCCAAACCGGGGCCACCGCGACCAAATCTACACCATCTTCAAGATCCACCATCAACTCCGCAAAAGTCTTCCCCAAATAACCACCACCACTGCTAGCTACGTATTAAAGAAACAACCAGCAACAAGTAGAATGTTGTCACCACCCTCCACTTGTTTTTCCATTACTGTTTCGTCTCAAAACCAATGATGGTCGGAGGGTTGTGTTACTTGTGTATGTTTTTGTTCTTGATTTCGATAACATACCAGAATGCAACAGCCTAAATGTGAACTTTTTTACCTAAAATTTGAAAAACTCCAATTTCATAGGGTCTTAATATTATATACTCCCCTTCAAGGTATTTAACAACGCCACCCAAGAAAACAATGGGGCCTGATCCTCAGAATTCTGAAACTAGTTCGGGTCGAACTGTCCAAATTGAGGATGGCCTAGCCCCCTTTACAAAGAACAAAAAATTCATTCCTTTTGGATTTACAATTCAACATTTTCTATTTACATTTTCTACTTACAATGGTGCAATTAGAGTTTTCAAGTTGAAAATGTTGCAGATTAATAAAATCTCGGAGGTACCACCCTCCTTTAAACAAAAAAAAAAAAAAAAGTTGAAAATGTTGTGGGCTGGGTTGTACCGGCCTGTCCCTCCACCTCTGCGCCGTCCAGCTCGATAACAACAACAAGAGGCTTATGTTGGTGCGGGAGCAACTAGTGATAAGAGGACGTGAAGTTTGTCTCTTTTATTATTATATTATTTCTATAACTATTGCCCCTATTTGCAAAGGTTGCGCAAGTTGAGCGACCCACAAAACTTTTGCATTGTAGGGGCACCAAAAAAATTTAGACACACAAAACTTTTGCATTGTAGGGGCACCAAAAAAATTATTATATGGGTTCATATATATATATATATATATTTATATATATATATATATATATAATTATATATTTAAAATATCTTAATAATTTTAAATTTAAATTTTTATTACTATATTAGGTTAAATAGCACAATATTTATGAAAAAAAGTAAAAGAAATAATATTACGTTAATATTTTTTTAGTTTAACCTATTATTGAAACAATTTTTTTTCTTTGTAATTTTAAACTATTTTGCTTTCGAAAAAAAATAATATTTTAAATTATCTATTTTACCAGCTCAATCCCAATTGCCTAATTAGCTTCATTAACCAATAGCAACCCAACAAGACAATAAGCAGTCCAAAATTCAAATAACTAAATTAAAGAATGAAATGCTAATCTCAAATCTCTTTTCATCATTTCCCTCACTCCCATCATTTAACTCATGAAGAACACTCCTATAGAGAATAGAAAAAACTCTACCATTGATTTTTGTTGCTTGCTCTACAGCGGTACAATATACATCGTAACATCGTCATTTTATTTGTGTCGATTGTTGACTTGTTAATTGTTATTTCATGATTTTCCTGGCTCTAGAAGGTTAAGTTTTTGTTACA